>JAVJAQ010000014.1:130885-315028 GCA_032362365.1 Zygogramma bicolorata | reverse complement strand
TACCATCAGAAAAAAAGAGGGGGCCGAGCACTATCGTAATACCTCATTCACAGAAGCAGGTGAGTACTTTTACCAGAGAACACGCAGATCAATTTTCAGATGAATCGCCTTTTTTGAACCAGCTTGAAGATACTGAAACTGACGAAAGCATAATTGACAAGGCAATATGGAAAAGTAGAACACATTTGATTTAGGAAGTTTATCGCTCGTAGAATATTCGGACAATATAATTTTTGAGGAACCTGGTACAAACAAGAATTCAAAAAATAATTCTATTCTGTATGTAGATTAATAATATTTTGGAAATAAAAACTTTTTCACCAAACGGTTGAAAAGAAGCGGCCCGAAATGTTGAAGGAGTTTCTCGTGACATACAAAAAAAAATTGGTTGAAAAAAGATTATAATCCAGGTCTGTTTTCTGATATTTTCATGGGAAAATGCATGTTTGGTGAAGCATTATCCGGTTTAAAGGGGGAATTTTTTGAATATGTTTCCGAATTGGATTCACAAATTATTAGGAAGGCCATAGAGAATTTCATGGATACTGAACTCGATCAAAAGCTTTTGAAACATCGAGCGCAACAGCTATCGTGTCTTCGATTTTTTCGAATGAATGCTGCCAAACATGAGAAACATAAGCCAATAAGTCACTGGTTGATCGTTATGGCTATCCGTATTGTCGATCATTAATTATTCCCGATTTCTCTAGATATTTGATAAGCTTTATATACACAAAAAAAACAGGATCAGAGACGATGAGAGAACTCTTCTGGTTGCACTAGTCAGACTCAGTATTCACAAATGTAAGACTGAAGACTTGGCCAATTTCAAAGTTGGAGCTTAACACTGTGGCGCTAAATGGGTGAACATGTTGTATGGGTGCGTCTTTTGGCGCTCCGAATGGAGTCTGCTGCATTCTGGGGCTCAGCTATGACATGCTGGGATGTTCTCAACCTCACTACCATGGCCCCAATGAATAACTCATCAAAGTTAGCACAGAGACACCTACGAGTAACCTAGTCACCCAACGCCACTAACCAAAGCAGTCCACTACGAGCATCGAAAGAGGCACTGAAACGTCACCATCGACCGTTTGCACTCCTTCTAATGCGTTAAAACTGCCGCTAACGCTCCATCTAATGCATCAAAACATCTGTCAATGATTTTTTTTAAGCATCAGAAACGATTGTGACGCTTTGTTTGATGTGTTGAAACAAAAAATCTATAACTGATATATGACGACAGTTCGAGTTCATATATCACGATGAGAAGTCCCAAAACGGAAATAATGCAAACCGGTAAATTATCGCAAGTGATAGAGTGCCCAACGCTTAATGCATACACGGTGTACATTTATTGATCGAACGAAATTTGGTTGATTGATCAATAGAGTCCAATGTTTCGAAGATATTTTGGTTAAAATATTTTTACTGGTTTCAAAATTCATATTAAAAACTGAATATCAATGTACACCCTCTACAAATTATTTCTCACCTACATCCTATGCAAGAATGTTTTTTGACATACACCAAATTATACCACCTGTCAATAATAATAATAGTAATTATTGCGAGTAGTATACTTTAGTTTATTTACCACTAGTTTAATAATCATAAATAAATGATTCCGCAGTTTCATTCATCTCAATACAAATACACAAACACTACCTACGAGTTTGACACTGACACTTTGTTTGGTTATATCGTTTCCATGATAATATTCAATGAGACAATTTTTGTGATAGGACTACAAGAGGGAATGAAGAGTCTTACTATTCTCTCGCCATCATTCTCTGAGGGAATAACATATGACATTATACTGCAGACAACGACAGCAGCCGAAAAACCTCAGAATTCCAACGGAAAAAGAACACGCGTACGCTAACTTTCCTGGAGCAACGCTATTGAAGCCAGATTACATCCTGTGGTAAGAAACTGAAGAAAATCATCCCGTGTAATTATTTTTCCATATTAACAATTTTGTTTACAAGAGTGAACCAGTTTCATTGATTAATACATGAATCATATATTCAAAATTTCAATTCTATACTGCTAAAGTGAATATAATTCATTCAAATCAATTCAAAATATACTTTATTGTCTGAAGTGAATACAACTTATAGACAAAGTCTTATAAATAAAATAATCTCACAGGGAAAATCTTTTAAAAGATGTAAATAAATGAGACAAACATAATATAAATAAAAATTAATATATGAACTACAGATTAAGATGAGCGGAAGGTAAATGAGCACCAATCAAAGACATAAAAATGCAACAGCGAGCACAGGAATATTAAGTGTATATATATATATATATATATATAGCTTCGTAAGTATATCATGAGTCAAAAGTATCATCAAAATACTCCTGAACTGTATAATAGGCCCCATCAACGAGTAGCTTTTTGACTGCCTTTCTGAACCTATTGTACGCCACGATCTCCTTTATTTGGACTGGCAGGTGATTGAAAAGTTTAATGCCATTGAATATAATTGAGTCCCTAACTAAGGAGCTTGTTGGAATAGGCAGCTCCATGTTACTACTGTGGCTGCGGGTATTATATGAAGAAACGTTGTTCCCATTAGATAAGTGATGTTTCTTTAACAGGCTGATAGTTTCCAAAATATAAAGGGCGGCTACCGTTAAGATACCATGAGCTTTGAAGAGAGGTTTGCATGTAACACGGGAATCGGTTTTGCACATGTATCGAACAGCTCTTTTTTGAAGAACAAAGATCATTTGAAATAAATCTCTGGAGCAAACTCCCCAGAAGGCAATTCCATATCTGATATGAGAATCTATGAGAGCAAAATATGCTGTTTTTGAGTGGGCAAAGCCTAGTTCTGTGGAGATGACCCTCAGCGCGTAGCAACCTGAGGCCAACCTCTTGCTTAAATTTATTGTATGGTCCCTGAACTTCAGTTTGTCATCAATGTTCAGCCCAAGAAATTTATACATTTGTGCTCTTCCTATGATTTCATTACCAAGGCAGATTTCAGGTAGGGTGCAGCGGATAGTAAGAATGCTGGTTTTGTTAATATTAAAGGACAACTTATTACAGTCACACCATTCTTTTATTCTGATTATGTCTGCAGAGATGGTCTCATGCAGAGCGGCAATATCCTTATTGTGCCATAATAGGGTGGTGTCATCCGCGAAGAGGGTGATTGTAGCATTCAAATTTATGAGAGCTTAATCATTTATATATAGCAGAAATAGGATAGGGCCAAGGATCGAACCTTGAGGCACACCACATTTAATGATCTGTTCAGAAGAGCACTCGGTTGTTCTAACTATTTGTTTGCGGCCCGATAAATATGATTGGAACCACTAAGGGTGTATCACGTGGTTGACACAGTCGAATGCCTTCGATAGGTCACAGAAAATTGCAGCAAGCGATTCTCTAGCATTAAACTGGGAATATACATTCTCTAGTAGAGAGAACATTGCATCACTAGTACCTTTATTTTCTTGGAATCCGAATTGGTGTGGACTAAGAATGTTATTGGCATTACAAAAGGATAAAATTCTTATTTTGGCGAGTTTTTCTATGATCTTTGCAAGGGTTGGAACAAGTGCTATCGGCCTGTAATTGGAAGGGTCATCAGTAGGTCCACCCTTATGAAGAGGGATTATAAGAGATATCTTTAAGAACGACGGAAAGTCACCGGATTGAAAGGACAGATTAATAAGTTGTGACAAAGCAACCAGTGCTGAGTGAGGCAGATTTTCCAATATTTTGACAGAAATATCATCTACACCTTTGCAATTTTTGTATTTGATGTTCTTGAAAACTACTCCCAATTCATCGGGGTTTGTTTCATAGAAAAAGAAACTATCAGGAATGTCAACATTAGAAAGAAACTGTAGAGGATCTAAAGATGACGATATACCTTCTGTAAGTCTGTCCGCTACAGTGCAATAAAAATCATTAAGCGAGTTGGGGTCTAAGCAAACCTCAGTTGAATGTATATTTGCCTTTTCCCCTGAGATCATTAATAATGGACCAGCTCCCTTTTGATTTATTACTTGCCTTATCCTTATCCATTCGTCGATCATAACACCCGAGGATTTGGTTACTGCATTACAGGAAATTTCTCAAAATTTACAAAGAAACAATCTTTCGATTCACCTGAAATTATCCAAAATTGCACAATACTTCGAAAGCATAGAGCGTTCAAACTCAACTCTGAGCTTGTATTAATTCCTAAGGTTCCATCGACAGAATCACAAGTTTACACCCTGTATCATATGTATATCCTTTTCTGATATATGACAACAGAACTGGTTTGCATCATATACTTTAAATTGCTCAACAAAACATCGCAAAAGATGATTATTCTCTGATGTTAATACCATTACCGATCGGACTTCATGTAAACCGATATACGAGCGAACTGGTCTGTGCTGTATCCATTTGACTATAATTCGATTTGTGAAGCGCAAGTTTTCAAAACGAAATTCCGCGAAACTGCCAAAGTTATTTATTTTTCAGTCATATCTATAACGTTCAAAAACTCGATTTGTGGTGCTTTCTGAACCGTTACAAATAACGGTTAATTGCCCCACGTTTCCAACAAGAACGAAACTCATTAATGAAAACTCTATAGTTTGAATTCGAACCGAATGCAGTGCTTTCATCGGAATGGCAAAAATTCAAGCAAACTCCAGATTCACGAAGACCTTCAATGCAGCGCACAACACACATCCCGTGGTAATTCCGTACGGACGTTGTAAAGATATTCCTGACAAATTAAACCTTCCATACCTGAAGCCGCTGAAATTGAACGAACTGAACGTCGAAGATCTAGAAATCGTCAAGCACAAATCAAATTCGTATTCCAAAACTGTGGACGACTTGATTCACTAGCCTTTCGTCACGAAGATTTTTACGTGGTTTACATATTTTACTATAACACTAATAATCATTTTGGTGTTACTTTATATACTCTGCGAATATAGACGGAGACGCCGAAGCTCAGCCCTAATGAGCTCGACTGGTCCTCCACCGCCTCCACATAAACCGAATAAGGATCTGAAGAAATTCATATCCATATTTCCCCGAAGAAGACCTAGTCTTCGAGACGAGTTCCAAAAAGAGATCGAGACGACGTTACCTGAAAAGCCCTGCTTCACGACGACCCCAAAAGTTGTTGCATAGCATCAATTTTTTCTATGGGAAGGGAGTTGTTATATGCCAAGCAATTCGATTGTTGTTCAAGTAATGATCCTCCGAAGGAGATTAACGGCCGGATTTACCAATCACCTACCATCTCGAGTTTTTGCGGGTAAAAGGACGAGGTAACACGGTGGGAACGGCTTCGTTACTTCCTTCTCTCTTCAATATCAGTTCCCATCGCAAGGAGTACACTCAACGCGAAAATTCTGTGAAGGCTCATGGTCATCTAGCGTTCAAATTCAGGCTAAAGGGTACTCGACTCTATCTTTTATTGGAACGCCGCACTCTCATACAGTGGCGGCTGACAATTGAAAATCTTACAATAGCTTTCGTTTTTTGATAATCGCCACCCTTTGATTTGATGCATGCAATACCAATATGATTTTTCGGCGAGCTGCCGTGAGTGACAAATATATGTTGTCTTAAAACGGTAACAAAATTTGTATCAATGCTACGGGGTCATATTACAAATGGTAATAGAAGGGTGTACCGCATTTTACGAATGAATTAATTTGCTGTACAGAGTCGGTCCTGAGGAGAACATTTCAGCCCCTCGCGTTTGCATCGCACCGACAAATGAATTTTATGCGTAAATGCAATTTTATGAGTTTTTTTTATCTTTGCCGGCTAACTATGGTAGGGAGTAGGAATAATTTTATTTCATGTAGGCATTCGGCATTCGGTTGATTTGTCTTTCGTCTACAATTGTGGTAGCGGGAATTTCGAAGTTGTATGTGTTTTGAATTCAATTGTTTTGTTGTGAATACTTATATAATTGACAGAGTTATTTTACAAAAGTGTGTAAAGTGTGTTTGATTGTTGTGGAGTAGACATTTATTTGTATCATTTCACCATGGGCAGACGAAATATTTGCAGACAAAAAGTGACGTATAAAAGAAAAAATCGATCGGGAAAAAATCTTCTAGAGTACCATAGAAGAAAGCGTCTTGGCTACATAAAAGGTGAGTGAGATAGGTATACAGTTGAGTTAGAAATGAAATTTTTCGAGAGTGGATTTTCTTCTGATGAACTCAGTTGAGATTATTGCCATACAATCATCACTTAGAGATTATAATGATAGCCTAAGAGACGGCCATTGTTTTGGGTTTTTTTCTACTGAGTAAGTATAAAACCACCGACTCGCCGAAAAGGAACTGTTATATTTGTTTTTTATAATATATAATTATTACCTTATGGAAGGTGGGTTTTTCTAATCAATTACTTGGCAGGCTATAAAAAGTGTAATGTAGTAGGAACCTATGTGAAAAAAGAAATGAATGAAATAATATTATTTCATTTATGTCACATCATTTACTCAATCAATCAAACCTTCAATTTAATTTTGTGACCAAAAAACAAAAATCTATTTCAATTTTTGTTTGGATTTGAATACCTTATTCGATTTGTATTTCTATAATTTTTTATCCTTCAGTTCTCAGCAACAGGTTTCAATAGAGGTAATAAAATAGACAATGGAAGTCCTAAGCAGTACCACTCGGCTATTATTCTCTCTTGAATAATAGTCTTCATTACACGCCCGTTAAATAATACACCATTCTGCAGTTGAAACACCTTTATATCAGCTAGTTAATAAGTTGATTGATAAATGATTTGAATGAGTTATAACCAAACAAAAGTAGATTGGAGACACCACAATGGGCCTGATAAGGCCGAGCATAAGGCGACAGTGTAACTTCTCTCCAGAATTCACATAGGTACCTACTACATTACACTTTTTATAGCCTGCCAAGTAATTGATTAGAAAAACCCACCTTCCATATAATAATAATTATATATTATAAAAAAACAAATATAACAGTTCCTTTTCGGCGAGTCGGTGGTTTTATACTTACTCAGTAGAAAAAAAAACCAAAACAATGGCCGTCTCTTAGGCTATCATTATAATCTCTAAGTGATGATTATATGGCAATAATCTCAACTGAGTTCATCAGAAGAAAATCCACCCTCGAACAATTCCATTTGTAACTCAACTGTATACCTATCTCACTCACCTTTTATGTAGCCAAGACGCTTTCTTCTATGGTACTCTAGAAGATTTTTTTCCCGATCGATTTTTTCTTTTATACGTCACTTTTTGTCTGCAAATATTTCGTCTGCCCATGGTGAAATGATACAAATAAATGTCTACTCCACAACAATCAAACACACTTTACACACTTTTGTAAAATAACTCTGTCAATTATATAAGTATTCACAACAAAACAATTGAATTCAAAACACATACAACTTCGAAATTCCCGCTACCACAATTGTAGACGAAAGACAAATCAACCGAATGCCGAATGCCTACATGAAATAAAATTATTCCTACTCCCTACCATAGTTAGCCGGCAAAGATCAAAAAAACTCATAAAATTGCATTTACGCATAAAATTCATTTGTCGGTGCGATGCAAACGCGAGGGGCTGACATTTTTCTCCGGACTGTATGAAGGCGGTGCTAGAATTATTCCGACTCAGGTAGCATCCGAACAGTTGAAAATTTCGCGAAGTATACATTGATGTGCTTACAAATTGCGGACTATAACTAAGTTTCAATCGATTTTTTTTCGAATAGTTCATCTGTTAACATGTTGATCTACGATATGCGCATCAAGTTTTGCAATTACTATTTTAAACTTTGATCATTACTAATCAAGTAGAAGTGTAATATTTTTGGTATCATTTCATTAAAGTATGATATATTTTGAAGAAATTTCCCTAGGCATTCTGTAGTATCATCTTCTGTTAATTACCACCAAAAAAATCAGCTTTATGTCTTTTGCCGTTTATCTCCTAGAAGAAAGCACAAATTCATTATTTCGTCATATATTTCTTCTGGTAAATCCGACCCTTAAGTTACCCAGGTAGGCATTGTGATGACGAAGCACACGCACACGTTCCAGACTTCCAAGAAGGAGACCATGAATGCTATTGTTTCCATATAACATCAACAGCTCTCACTTTATAAATAGCCCTGCGATAATTGATCAGTTGTTATTCAATTTCCACATATGTAACTTGATTTCTATAAACGAATATTTTCAATTCAGGTTATTACTGAAACCCTCTTTTCAAGTTTTATAGTTTTCAAAAAAGTCCAAGTTGAGAAGTGAGATATAACATACAAATTGTTACAATATATCCTTAGGGTTCATTGATTATAACTCCAAACAACACCAAACTACTTTTATTTCAACTCTTTTTCACAATACAATACAATCACTTGAACTGCTCCGCTAACTATTCAACGCTCTGTACTAAACACTCTGATAAACTCTTTGTAATAGAAATTCTATACTTCGACTTCTGCACAAAGCTGTCTCCACTTAGCTCTGAATGACTCTGCTAAACTCCCTCTTCAAATAACTGTCTCACTGAATGACTGTTGAATAACTAACGCTGCTCCGCGATGAATTGTCTCCTGTATATATATACAATATATACCTACGTACGCCTATGGAGAATCTTCGAGTCAAATCTCGGGAATCGAATATTCCAGACGTAACGAGAGTTCCTGGAAAAATGACGTTGGCTCTTCGACCCCTCATCTGCGTTTACGATCGTCAGGGCCGGCGCCAGGAGATTCGTAACAATATATACCAGATAACTTGAGCTATCATATCTCAAAGATAAGGACAGCATGATATATTTCAGGAATTCAGATATTTAACTGCGATAATCCGCATAAGATGTATAGACCGGATTATTGCATCTACATAAAAAAAATTGAGAGAGTAATATTACAAAATAAATTATAATACCATGACACGTGATAGTTCCAAGGATGAAGCTAGTAAGCAAAGTGAGTTAAAGATATCCGTTCAGTGAGTTGTTCAACTTCAGAAAGTTCTAATGAGCAAGTGACCGAATTACATTTTTTGTAAGCAATCAATACTCATTCTGGAAATTATTTTGAAAGATAGGAAATTTTGTCTAAAGTTACTGGAACAGTAAAGTTGTTCTTGAAAATCATCGAATGTACAAGATGATTTCCACAAGAGAATAGGAGGCAGAACTATGAGTGCGTATGTGAAAGCTAAATGGAGTCCAAGAAAAATGTTTCAGTAAATAGTGACATATTCAAATTATTTCTTCCGATATAAGGAGTCATGCAGACTGTGAAGCCAGCTATGGAAGATGAGCCGTATATAATACTTTGTAATGAAATACACCATCAATGGACGATTATATTATATATTATAGCATCAATGCGCGGCTACCTGCACTTTTCAATGCAAAGCGATATTTTCGAAATATGTGAGATATAATATTAATTATCATTAATTAATTTATTATTAATATAATAAAGCCGGCTTACTGTTCAATTGAACTTTCAAAATATATTCTGATATGTTGTACCATCAAAGATAGTTTCGAATAGATACATGTCACAACGTACTGATCCAAATTTCAGAGATGTATACAGCACACGATAACGGTATATACTTTCCAAGATTTATTCATTGCTGAAGGGATAAACTAAAATTGATCAGTGATTTTTTTTCGGGTACTCAAGTAATCTGTCCATGCCTCAAGTGAAACATCTTCTCTCTAGGCTAGTTCCCCCGACGAACATTGAATTATACCCTACCGATATGACTTCGAAAATTGATGTTATTTGAATCAGCCAAAATGGTTTCACCTAAGAACTAAATGCAGAGAGTAAGTTGGAATCATAGATGGAGGTAATTACTTGTGCACTGGAGCCTCTTAGTTTTCAGGGTTTGGGGTACGCCAGTAGGTAGGGTGCCAAGGAAAAAGTTGGAAACACCAGTTGGAGACAAGTTGTATTTGTATTTCTTCCTTAATGCCAAGTGACAGTCTATGGCTTAGTTGTATGAGTATCTAAAATAAAATATGCACCTAAGAACGGACATTTGTTACAATGAAATACGATACCTCTCATGGCCACATGGCCTAAAAACAACATTCACTATGTAACTTTTCCAGTCACAATAACATACCTAAAATAAAATATGCGGGTGCAAGATTCCATGGAATTCACAGTCCTTTGATAACCCAAAGCAATCTTTTATCATTTGATACTCTCAACTTTCCGGTACCACACTCCGGGAAAAAAACACCGCCAGTTTTCTTTGACAGTTGAAAAACTAACCCCAAGAACGGAAACGAATATCAAACGAAAATCGAACGCGTCGCGCCCTCCATTCCCTACCTGCCTTACCTTATACGTATAAAGTGATGGGCAGGGATCTACAGCAGTACCTATCGTACCACAACTATGTGCGGCAGTTATTGGCCAAGAGATGGCGCGGAGGCGTGAACTTGCTTTATTTGAAGGGTTGAGAAATTCCTATGAGAAAAAGATCGTTCAACGTGAACTTAGCGGATCGAACCAGGGATCCGTTACACCCGACCCTCCTCTAACATGAATTTCGAAACATTATAAATTATCTCGCCTTTTTTTTTCGTAAATTACCTTAAAAAAAATGCTGGCGCCGAGGCGATAAATGACAACATTACTCTATTGCACCTGAATCTCCATGTAAAAATTCTAACGAGACAACAACACTCTAAAATTTGACAAGACGAAACCGGATAGCGAGTTTTACGGCGGACGTTGATGATATTTTTTCAAATGGCTGGCGTGGAATAGACCGCGTTCTCGGCGTCCACCGGGAAACTCCAGAAGGTAACTATGTTCGCGAACCACCTTTTTTATTCGGTAGGGGCCTTCGAACAACAACAACAGCTTTTTGGTTTCGGCCTTAATGGCTGACGATACATTATTTGCCTTGAGAAGCACAAGCTCTCCTACCTGATATCGCTCGTAGGGACGACCAGGATACCGGATCGCTCTACGTTCCGCCCTGGACTTGAGAGTTGCTTCGGCCAGAATGAGCTTCTCCTCAAGGGTCTGATTCGAAACGACGACAGCGTCTTCTGGCGTCAAGTGAGCCGGAAGCAATCGCGGTCGATCTTTCCCTAATTGGAGCTCGTTTGGGGCAAAACCAGTCGATTCGTGTACAACAGAATTCATATACTCCTGGAAAAGTTTTATGTTGCAAGCCCAATTGCTATGATTTTCGTGGCAGTAGGTTCGCAATATACGTCCTATTTCACGCATACAGCGCTCAACAGGGTTGGCACAGGCATGCCTGACCGAGATATAAGTTAGCTGAACCCCAAGTTCGGCCAAGGAGGTTTTCCACACCTTCGAGGTGAATTGAGTGGCGTTGTCGGATAGTATACGACGAACTTGACCATATGTGGGGAAATAATCCTTCAGTAGTCTATTCAGCATTGCTCTAGTCGTAGCCCGTTTCAAAGGATATAAGGCAATGTGTTTGGTGAATACATTGAAAACCACGAACAGGTAGGCGGTCCCTCCTCTAGACCTGATAAGTGGCCCAAGGGTATCGATCGCGACGAGGTCATCTTTGGAAGCTGGGACGATCTGGGCCTGCGCTGGGTTTGGTAACTTAGAAATCTTCGCCCTTTGGCACACATCGCAGGTTTTCACGACCTGTTTGATGGTACGCTGCATATTAGAAAAGAAAACCTCGTCCTTCAAGGCTAAATAAGTCTTATACGCGCCGAAATGGCCGTAGGCGTTGTGGAAAGCGAAAACTATATCCGGAACCAGTTGTTGCGGAACGCAGAGTAACACCTTTTGCTCATCGCCCCTGAACTTGTACAGAACCTGATTGTATACCACAAACTGGCTACGCAAATTCTCATTCGTGGGCAATTCTTGAATTATAGATGACAACTTTTTGTCCTCTTGCTGGAGCTGGCCAATGCGTTTAAGCTTCTTAAGCGCCTCGCCGTCCAATTTCAGCATAGAGAAGAGATTGAAAGATTTCTCCGCAGGTGTCGGTAACCTCACACAGGCATACCTCGACAAAGCATCACAAACGGCGTTGTCCTGGCCGGGAACATGAACAATCTGGAACCGGAATTCTTGCAGTGCCAATGCCCAACGAGTTATTCGCGGTGACAGCAATCGGCATGAGTTCAGATACACCAGTGCCCGACTATCGGTATACAAAAAAAAATCGTTCGCTAACAAGTACGTTCTCCACCGACGAATACACCACAAGGCTGCAAGGACTTCCTTTTCGTTCGCATGATAGTGCCTCTCCCTTTCCAAAAGGAGACGACTGGCCC
Organism: Zygogramma bicolorata; assembly: GCA_032362365.1. NCBI lineage: Eukaryota > Metazoa > Arthropoda > Insecta > Coleoptera > Chrysomelidae > Zygogramma > Zygogramma bicolorata. The sequence continues at coordinate 302,713 of JAVJAQ010000014.1, read as the reverse complement.
AAGCAACAACATGTTTCCTTCCATCAACCATTTGGAATAGGTGGCCGGCTATACCGACGTCGCAGGCGTCGGTGGCAACATGCCACGGTCGCGAAAAGTCGGGGTGGTAGAGCAACGTGGCAGACTTCAGCTCCTCCTTTATTTTGTGAAAAGCTCTCTCCTGGTCAGCTCCCCACTGCCAAGTCGTTTTTTTCTTCAAAAGCCTGGTCAAAGGTTCGGCCATTTCAGCAAAGCTATTCAGAAAAAACCTATCATAATTGCAAACTCCTAGGAACTTTTGGACTTCCTTTACATTCGTAGGCCTTCGATAATCGGAAACTGCCTGGATACGCTCTGGGTCTGGCTTGACCCCATCGGTGTTGACTATATAACCTAAGAACTGCATTTCAGCATGAAAGAAAACACATTTAGAAGCCTTCACCGTGAAACCCGCTGTTCTCAACCTGTTGAATACTAATTCCAAGTGATAAAAGTGCTGCTCCACCGACTCACTAGTAACGATGAGGTCATCCACGAAACTGATGAGAAAACTAGAAAATTCATCACCAAAGACTTTCCTTATGGCGCGAGTGAACGAACTGACTGCAGTTGAGATACCGAATGGTAGGACACACCACTGATAACATATTCCACCTACCATGAATCCACAGTATTTTCGGTCCTGCTTCCGCAATGGGACCTGCCAATATGAATGAGACAAGTCTATTTTGGACATACATTTTTTCCCACCTAGAGACCTAATGATGTCTTCAATACGAAGAGGGGACTCCCGGTCTGGCTCCATCACGGAATTCAACCGCCGCGCGTCGAGGCAAATTCGAACGCCACCGTCCTTTTTAACGGTGGTCATTAGAGGAGACACGTACGGGGTGGACGCTCTTTCAATAACCCCCCATTCTTCCATTTGTCTAATAGCCTGAGACACCGTATCCCGATGTGCCACAGGAATTGGGTAAGGTTTAATAAAAAAATGCGTTTTATCGTTCAGCTTGATTTCGTGCTCATACAAATGCGTTTTTCCAGGGGCATTCGAAAATATCGATTTATATTTCAATAAAAGCAGCTTAAACTTTTCTTTTTCAGACTGGGACAATACACAACCCGAACAAACATCATTTGGATCAAAGGTATATAGGGAGTTGAAAACATCTTGCTGAGATGAACTACTATATTTGTTCATCGAGTTATTAACAATGGCGGAAATGCTTGGACTCGGTAGGCTGTCAAAACTATGTTTGAATTTCATTTCATTCACAAACAACCCCAAATCGCTGAAGGAAACACCCTTATTTTTCAGATCTACTGAAGCATTTTGTATCCTAAGGAAATCTACACCGATTATAACCGGAAAGGCTAAATCAGAGATCAATAGAAATTCATGGGAGAACTTTTGGTTGCAAACAAAGGTGAGTAGAACTTGTGCTTTTACCTTTTTGTGCTTGCTTTTGAAAGCCCCTACCACAGAAATACCAGTACAAGGAAAGCAAGGAAATTTTTTAAATTCATCTACCTGGGACCACACATTCTCGGAAATGGCCGAAACGGTGCTCCCGGTATCTACCATTGCCAAGAATGATAGGCTCAAGATTTTCAGCTTAACCACTGGTGAATGTATTTCTAAAGCGCTGTGATCGAACTCGCACTCCTCTAACAGTTCATCGACAGGATTATTATTTATTTTAATTTTTTGAATGGCTCCATTGACAACTTTTCCCTTTCCTGAGCCTAAGAATGGGAATTTATATCGTTTCCCGGAGGTGAGGAGGTCTCCTCTTGTTCTTCCCCAACGGTTAAGCAGGAAATATGATTTTCTGAAAAAGGTCTATTCGATGAATTTCTATTTCCTGAATAGACAGGTTTATAAGACCGTTTATTGGTATCAATATCATCAACGCGCTTATCCCGTTGAAACCGATTTTCAAATTTTTTTTCATTATTATTATTATTATTAAAATAGTGATCAGCTTGTCTAAGCCTATCAGCCGCATCTAAAAGACCCTGAGTCCCTATCAACGTGGCAGATATGTTGGGAGGGAAATGGCGTGCGATTGAACTAATTAACTGTTCATTTGAATAAGGGGGTATAATATGACGGGCTTGTGCCACTAATTTGTTGAAGTAGTTCACAAAGGATCCATCTCCCTCACAATATCGACCTGTTTCCAAATTCAGTTTAATTTTTCTTTGCCTATTTGCACCCCAGAACTGTTCAATAAAAGCCCTTTTGAAATCAGGGTATGCACCAAAGGTGTACATATAGGCTTCGAACTATATTTTAGCTGACTTTTCAAATAAATTCCTTGTTAGAAAAGAAAACTGAATAATGCTCAAGTTATTCACATCAATGTAGCATTCCAAATAATTTAAAAAATCAATGGGGTGCAGCTTTCCATCATCCGCAAACGTGGGTAAACTTTGACAATTCTTAAAATCATTCAAATCACCTTTGCTAATTTTTTCTGAATTTGAGGAGGTACTTGCACCGGCATATTCTTGGTTTACATAGCTAAAAACGTTCTGTGCTCTATTATTTACATTACTGCAATCATAACTGGTTTTCTGCTGATGTGGAAACCCAAAATTATCATTTGCATAACGCCTACCACTATTTGGATTATCACTCTGTACATTATTCGCATACAAACTAAAATTTGTTACGTTATTTCTATCTGTGAACCTATGCTCTTGTATACTGCTTGGTATGGAAACATGCTGAATATTTTTCCTACTACTACTATAACTAGGACCATTACTATCGAATCTCACTCGGTTGCCCTCTGAGATGGACATGGCTTGCAGAGCCTTACGTACTTCAAGTTCCACAAGGTTTTGCAGATCGCCTGAACTGCTTCTGCTCAGATTTGCCTGCACAACCTTCGGTGCTTGACTGGTTGTTAAGGTTGGGTTTGGGGTGACCGCATTAGCTAGTGCAGATTTACTCAAAGAAGTTGGTTCCGATGCAAGTCCCTTCGATGACTGCTCCTCCCTTAGTAAACTAAATTCGTTACCTTGTATTTCTTCGTCACTATTCTGTTCCAGGTCATTCATTTCCGGAAGTGGTGGTGGTTGTGGTATATGTTGCTGCGGACCCAGCTCTAACCCGTTCAGGGTTTTACTCCTCAAGCTGTAAGGTGGTGTTTTTCCCAGAACCATCATTCCACAGGACCCTAGCCACGCTATTGGGGGCCATGATGCACTGGAGCCTCTTAGTTTTCAGGGTTTGGGGTACGCCAGTAGGTAGGGTGCCAAAGAAAAAGTTGGAAACACCAGTTGGAGACAAGTTGTATTTGTATTTCTTCCTTAATGCCGAGTTTCAGTCTATGGCTTAGTTGTATGAGTATCTTAAATAAAATATGCACCTAAGAACGGACATTTGTTACAATGAAATACGATACCTCTCATGACCACATGGCCTAAAAACAACATTCACTATGTAACCTTTCCAGTAACAATAACATTCCTAAAATAAAATATGCGGGTGCAAGATTTCATGGAATTCACAGTCCTTTGATAACCCAAAGCAATCTTTTATCATTTGATACTCTCAACTTTCCGGTACCACACTCCGGGAAAAAAACACCGCCAGTTTTCTTTGACAGTTGAAAAACTAACCCCAAGAACGGAAACGAATATCAAACGAAAATCGAACGCGTCGCGCCCTCCATTCCCTACCTGCCTTACCTTATACGTATGAAGTGATGGGAAGGGATCTACAGCAGTACCTATCGTACCACAACTATGTGCGGCAGTTATTGGCCAAGAGATGGCGCGGAGGCGTGAACTTGCTTCATTTGAAGGGTTGAGAAATTCCTTTGAAAAAAAGATCGTTCAACGTGAACTTAGCGGATCGAACCACGGATCCGTTACACTTGAAAAGAGAAGACTTGTTACAATGTAAGTAACTGACTGAGCTGAATCAAAATGTTAACATGTGAATTTGCTCCGAATTGATTTAGAGAACATTTATTGTGGCCAAATGACGGAGTTTCACCGACAGGTCGTTGTATGCCCCTACAGTGATAGTCTTATGCCGTACAATGCGCAGATAAAATGGTTTTATCTACTTCAACATCGGAATCCTGTTCAGTTTCTGTTTCGAGGTCATCATCTGAATCAAGAAAGGTAGGATCAGGTTTCAAATCTTTCACATGCCAATTGCCAAGATCATTACCATCATCACTTCTGAGGAAATATACTAGATGAGTATATTTCCTCAGAAGTGATGATGGTACTGATCATTAACAACACAAGGAATACATTTTGGAGCAAATTTCCCAGAAAATGACTATTCCGCTTTAGATAAAACATAGTTCTTCTCCCTGTCTCCAGGTTTGTACTCAACTCTCCTTTACCTGATATCGTAAACCTTAGTATTTTGATAATAAGGTTTACGAATTTGTTCACGAACTTTGGTGAAAATTTTTGGTAATTCTTTGAACATTACAGAGCTGTCTTTTCGTGAGATCGGTAAATTCTCCCAAAAGTTAAAAAAGTTAAGAATGCCGCTGAATAAAGAGTAACATCACATTTGAGGTACGTATTACCTGTGCAATTTTGTGAAATGATTGATCCCATGTTTTGTGATTTTTCTTGATGTATGATCTTATGGCGGTTGCAATTACTTCATTTTGCCTCTCAGTGGAATTAATCTGGGTGTGATATCTGGCTGCAAACCAGATCTATTGAACTTTGTATTCGGACATGAAAGATTCGAACTCTTGACTAGTGGAAACTGATTCATTATCACGAACAAAAATTTGAGGTACACCAAAGATAAGAAAAGATTGATTTTCTATGAATTTGATGATGGCATCTTGATGTGATATCAAGTAGGGACAAATTATGTGTACAAGTCTTCTACTACCAAAATGTACTGATAACCAATCTTGGATATGGTACTAATAGATATGAAGATATCAGTCGAAAGGGAAAATTCATATCTTCATAGGAACCCATTGACACAGCCTGAAGTAGATTTGATGGCTTGCATGTGGCACAGGCCAGGCCCATAATATAGATGAAATACCTGAATGACCTGCAGTTTCATCATCATAAAACATTTTCAATAATTCGTACAAGTTTTCAGTAGGTACAACAATTTTCCACTCAGATAAGTTACTCAACAATTTCTTCTTAATAGAAAAATGATTTCAAAAAATGTTCTGTTCCACAAGAGTAGGAAAGATGTCAGGATTTTTCTAACCTCTCTGCACATGTCTGTATACCTGTTTCGAGGGTAGATACTGCTGCTGCTTCTGTGGGATCTCTAGTGCATATGCCACTACATTGAGAATAACTGAACTCCTGTATTTGAAGCATCATATAATAAAAGGTTGAGTGAAATCTGGGCTAGCCAGAACTGGTGCGATAGTAAGCGATCTATTGAATTTCCAAAAGCTTTGTCAGATTCTTCTGACCATACAATCGGTTGACCCTTCTTACGGCCTCATGATAATAGGACTACATAAAGCGGAAAAATTGCTGAGAAACCTCCTTTAATATCCAACTGTACCCACCATCGCTGTGACTTCTCCAAGCCGGCATTGCTAAGAGCTTGTTTAGCTTCGGGCAAAAATTTCCATATAAAATTTCCATATAAGTGTTGAAATCTGGAGTTGCAATAATCAGATCCTCAATATAATGAAAAGAGATGGACTGATATTCAAATCCATCAGGCGACACATAGTTTTAATTCCGCATGACAGATCAAATGGCATTCTAGTGTATTTGAAAAGGATCCTACCATGTAGTATGTAGCAAAAGCAATATTAGGGCGGGAGGAAGTTGTCAAGCAAATTTGATAGAAAGCATTCTTTAAATCAACAGAGGAAAGGAATTTGGCATCTCTCAATTCACTTAGGATTGAATCGATCAGAGTGATAGGATAAGCATCAGTAATGGTAAAAGAGGTCTATTCTCTCGAATCTGATAGAACCCTAAATTCTCCTGAATCATTTTCAACCAGCCATACAGAATTACACCATGTTGAGGTGGTTCCGGATTGCAGGAGATAAGGGATACTGTCGCTGTCGGATTGAAGCAGCTGACCAAGTGTCGATACTGTGCTGAAGTAGATGAGCTTTGCCCAAACTATCAGTTGGTGCAATCTCTGAAACCAGTTTCAAGCTGTTGCGCTGAGCCACTGAAAGGTCTTCACATGACTGGATAGTATTTACCACAGAGACATCTTTCTGCTTTTGCAGTTTCGACCTGCAAAAAAAATTTGCTGAGATTTGAAAGTTACTAATTAAATCAATATCCAATATAAGGGGGGGGTTTGAGAGAAGGAATAATCAAAAATTCCATCGTTTTCTTGTGTCCTAAAAGAGAAATTGGTAAAAAAATGTATCCCAAACACTTTTGTTGTACACCATCAGCTGTGGTAACTTGTAAGAGAGTATCATTCCTGATATTGATGTTCCATTTCTGCAACAGAAAGAGTCCATTTGAACCTCATATCGAGGTACAACTTCCAGAAGCTACAACATATACGATTTCACCACTAACTCTGAGGTAGGGACGATTATCATTTTGTACAGCATTCCCACACCTTTGTTGTGAGCTTGGAGACCCGTCGAAATTCTCTTGCTCAGGAATCTCTTTCCAGTAGAACAGCTGAATTTTGTATCTCCTCGACGAGCGAGGTTTCCCCTGACACTTAATGTTAATTCGTATCCCCTGTCCCTTGATTCATGCGATGTTCTCTCAACCTTTTGAATATTTCTTTAATAAGATTGAAATTATTATTTCCATATATGTATGTCTTGTACATTTTGAGTGAATAATTCAATATTTGCAGCTCAGATATTTTTGAGTTTGTTGTCCTACAAGGATACCGCACACTTTAATAGGGAAAGTGGCCCTCTGTCGAATCGGCTGAATTTTTGATATGTTATAATCCAAGTCATTATAAACAAAAAGTTCAATAGGCACAACTTTTTTTATAGACTAGTTTTGACGCTAGAGGCCCTCGAAAACTTTCATTTGTTCTTCATTGTTATACAACACGGAACGGTATTCTGGATAATAATCACTATTCTGCATGGTCAAAATCTAAATATTCATTAATATACGATACTATCGAATGTATTTTTCTGTGGTGTTGTTACGTTCGGTCAATTATACAGTGTGTTCTAGCTACTTAAAATTTTCAAAGTTCAATAATTCGAAAATAGTTGCAAATTATCTAAGGTATCTACAGTGAAAAAATGGTCATGAATCTTATTCCACATCACATAGTCAAAAAAAAAATAAGGAGTGTTTATTTTAAGGTATATTCGAAAAACGTACCTACTGAAAAATATTGTTCGACCATCTTGTGAAATTTCAAACCATAAAAAAGAATGAGAAATATTACAAATCTGTCTATGAAATGGCCTTACAAACATTTTCTTCCAAAATCTATCATTATGAATTCATGGATTTTTAGGGTATGCAAATGGACTACTTTTGACCAAAAAGTCGTACCTATAACATCCAAGTGATTCAGAGACAATCAATTATAGTAGGTTTGGTGGGATAGAGGATAAGCAGATGTTTGAAAAATTCACTAATATATAACATTATTATTATTATTATTTTTTTTTAGATATTTAATTTTAAAATAATGCACTCCAACTTCCAACCCGATTTTATTTGTATTGCCCTGTATATGCAAATCATGTTTGTCCTAAATACTGCGTTGTCTAATTAATTTTCGTTTTCAAATCGATATCACAATAAAACTCTAGAAATCGAATTTTGACGCAATATTGCTCCACCCTGTATAAAGATATTATAGTCCAGATTTCTTTAAAAAAAATTCTATTCATTCTCGAAATTGGAGAGTACCTACTGGATAATATAAGAACATTGCATCCCTTTACAGCAAAAAAACATTTTTTGTAGATGGCTTTGGAAATTATGTCAAAGTTTCTAGCAAGGTTTTGTTTGTTTGTTACTTCATGTCAATATAAATGTAAATATGGCGTATAATTTCGCAGTGAGATTTGAATGTTATGTGTGTGAATACAATGGAACACCAAGGCAAATGGTACGTTTGAATGAAGAAAGCAGAGGAATTGCCGAACGTCGAAGGAATGAATTAGAATTGCCTCAAATACCTTTCATTGATCAGACAAGGATTTGCAAAAACTGTCATTTGAGTATTCTCTCAGAGATACAATCTTATGAACAAGATCCCGATCCAACTGTACTTAAAGTTTTGTTGCGGACCTCTCATACATCATGTTTAGTATGTGGTGGATCTCAAAATATTGGTAGAATGTCACCTTCTGCTAGGTTGGATGTATTTCTGAAGACAGGAATGTTCGCACCTGACGGCGTCAGAATCTGTGGTGGTCATTTGAATGAGGAGGGATATCTTCTGCCACCTTTCATGAATGGGCTCAGAGGAATAACAAGACCATACAATTTGAAAGGTAATGAACTCAAACATATTTTAGTATCGTTACGAGAAGCTGTGCTGAACTATAAATCAACGAATAAATACAATTGCGAGAATAATTTTACTGATGAAGAGTTTCAGGCGTTAACTCCAATAAAAAAAGAGCAGTTCACAGACCTCTTCGAATTTTGCAATCGCGTCAATATTCACGAGAAAAATAGAACAGTAGCAAAAAAAGATTTATTATGTTTCTTGTGCAAATTACGACAAGGACTTTCCGATCAATTCTTGATGGGCATGTTTTCCTATTCCAGTCGTCAAGCTGTGAGTTTGGCAATTCAAAAAGTGCGCGTATCATTATTACAACAATTCGTTCCGCAAAATTTAGGGTATCAGCATATAGAGAGAGGCCAATATATTGCTAGACATGTTACGGATTTTGCAAACACCCTCTACAATCCTGAACCAAATTATCCAAGAGCAATAGCTTACATTGACGGAACGTATATAAAAATACCCAAAAGTCGGACATTCCAAGTATTGCGTCAATCGTACTGTGTACACAAGGGATATCATCTCTTGAAACCAGCCTTGATTGTTGCTCCCAATGGTTATATCCTAGATGTTCACGGACCTTATTTTGCTGATTCAAGAAATAATGATGCGGCAATGTTGAGACATGAGTATGAACGAGATTTGATGGGTCTGAGGAACTGGTTCCAAGAAGGAGATATCTTCATGTTAGATAGGGGATACCGTGACGCACAGAACTTCTTGGCTGACTTAGGTATAGTAGTGAAAATGCCCGTAGCGCTTGGTCATGGACAGCATCAACTTACAACCGAAGAGGCAAATACATCTAGACTGGTTACGAAAACGAGATGGATTGTAGAAGCTAGAAACGGTCATATCAAAAATATGTTCAAATTCTTCAGAGATACTGTACCAATGCCACAAGTTCGGCATATAGGAGACTATATCAGAATAGCATGTGCGATAATCAATAAGTATCATGAACCAATTAGCATGGAAGGAGCCAATGCTGAGCTAGCTCAAATAATGTTGAACCGTGCCAATGAAATAAATGAACTCCAATTGAGAATAGAAGAAGAGGGTCTGCTACGAAGACATGGTAGATGGATTCCAATGGAGGAAAACCAATTACTTGATTTTCCAGTTCTCGATTTGGAGTACTTACGAGAACTTGTACAAGATAATAGACAGGATGTGGGAAACATTTTATTCGAATTCGACGAACGTATTGATAATCCAGGTCTATTGAGGATGAGAGTAAAATCTCGTCATCGGAATACTATCAAATACCAACTATGGATCAAATACAATATCAGTTTGGAACGTGTGCCAATTCAGGGGTACTACTGTACGTGCAAATCAGGAAGTCGTACATTGGGTACATGTTCTCATGTAGCCAGCGTACTTTGGTACCTTGGATATGCCCGTCATGCCGCCAATGTTAGGTATCCTTCGACGCAAATACTTCATACCATATCTGATGCTGCAGAGAGACATAATAATGAAGAACCTATGATTGTGTAGATTGATATACATGTTTATTGCATATTATCCTTGTTTCTTTGATCATATTGATATGTTCTCATATGGGACACCCTGTAAATTATCGAATGAATGATTAGGGTTCAGTCGAGAGTTTTCCATTAGGTCCACCAGGTTAAATGGGTACGTTAAATGTTACATATGATATATTGAGTTAGAGCCCATTATTTTCTCCATATAACATTTATGCTGAATGTGCGACTAGAGGCTTAGTTGACCCGTTAGGAGGAGTTTCTCCACAACACTCCTTGAGCATCAATATAATAATCAGATATATATTAATACTCATTCGACAAAACCCTATCAAAATGATAGACACTTTTTTATATTTTCCATGAGTTTCATCATTCATTTAAATAATATTAACATGACCATAATAGCTGGAACACACTGTATAATTGATCACCTGCAGGTAACAATACTTTCAATAGTATCTTATATTAATGAATATTTAGATTTTGATTAAAAAGAATAGTGATTATTATCCAGAATACCGTTCCTTGTTGTATAACAATGAAGAACAAATGAAAGTTTTCGAGGGCCTCTAGCGTCAAAACTAGTCTATAAAAAAAGTTGTGCCCATTGAACTTTTTGTTTATGATGACTTGGATTATAACATATCAAAAATTCAGCCGATTCGACAGAGGGCCACTTTCCCTATTATAGTGTGCGGTATCCTTTTTTGGTTATTTCCACTTGTACATTACCTTTATTTTTATTGCGTGTGTTATAAAAATGTTTTATCATTTGGAGAATACCTTTGTTCTTGTAGATTTTCAAAATTACATTGTACACTTATAATTTTCTGATTTCAAGTACTCTCAAATCTTCGAATATACGGTTAGATGGATAATCATGTTTTTTTGAATAGATTATTTCATGTACTTTCTTCTGCAAAACCTCTGATTTTTTCAGATGTTTGTTTAACATACCTCCCCAACTAAGGATGGCATATTGAAGACGAGATTGCAACAGTGAATAGTAATCAGTTTTGAGGGAAGTGACATTTATGAAAGTTCTTAAGTATTTGAATTTATATATTATATATTTGAGTGATTGATATATTTGGTTAATGTGTTCATTCTCAGCTGAGGACCTATTGTAACACCAAGATATTTGTTTCGGTCTGCTCTGGATTCTCGATTCCATCGTTTCACACTGTTTTTTTATAATTAATTTGCTATAATTTGGTAATCCGTTTTTGTAGCTTGCGTATGGTAGGAATTGGGTCTTTTCGAAATTTATTGTGAGTAATTTATGATAGAACCAATCTTTCAATTTGTTCATCTCGTATTCAACCTTTGATTTCAGACTTCCCTAGTCATCTGCTGTAAAAACGATGACTGTATCATCCGCGAAACTGAAAATGGAACCGTCAGAATTCATTGTGATTAGGCTAATAATATAAAGCGATAACATAAAAGGGCCAATCACCGTTCCTTGTGGTATACCATAGCTGATTTTTTTTCTGAGCTGAGAGTATTATTGGTTCTCACTCTTTACTTTCTATCTCTTGAATAACTTTCAAATAGTTTTTGCGATTCACCTCTCATTCCAGAATATTTAAGCACTTCCAAGAGCTGGATGTGGTCCACAGTGTCAAAGGCTTTGGCTGAATCCGAAAATATGCATATTGCTGGCCGTTTTTCGTCTATGTGGTCGTATTTTTTGGTAGTTATGGCGCTTATTGTTTCGTTTATTGAAAGACCATCTCTGAAACCATCCTGTTTATTAGAAATTAGCTGGTATTCATTGATAAACGATGTTGAGCCTTGAGTGCTTTTTCAAAAACTTTATTAAAACTTGTCATCAGCGATATTGGCCTATAGTTGGTGACCATTTCCGGATCTCCTTTTTTCACTATTGGCGTGATTATTGATTTCTTAAACGCGTCCGGACACTGACCTGTTTCAAATATATTATTTATCAATAGGGATAGTAGAGGTGTAATTTCTTTTGCAATTTCCTTCAGTTTCTCCGCTCTGATACCTTCGAAGCCTGGCGCTTTCTTATTCTTCAGGGAGTTTATGATTTCCAAAATTTCGAGTGCAGTAACCAGTGCAAGAAAAAAGGAGTTATTATTACGTGCTTGCCTGGGAATTTCTGTTGGTGGCTTTAATATTCTTCCAGCAAATCGTTCCCCTATATTTGCGAAGTGAATATTGAATATATCTGCCTCAGTTTTATCGTTTCTTGCTTTTTACCATCCTCTCCTATTATTTCGGCTATTGAATTTTCTCTTTCAGGAGTGTTGATATTTTTGACTATTTCCCATGTTTTTTTTTTCGAGCTATTTCGACTATTATTTATTTCGTTTTGACAATACTTTTCTTTTGCTATTTTCATGAGTCTGTTCGTATATACTCAACGTAATTCCTTTTTTCATTTCATTATGCGGGTCCTTCTTATATTCGCGAAACAAAGAGTTTTTGTGATTCATAGAAATTACGAGCCCGTTTGTTACCCATTTTTTCCTTTTGAATTCTGATTATCGTATTTTTATTTCTTCTTCATTATGTTTTATTATCCTGCTTATAGTGTCAGTCAAATAGTCCGCCTGTTCGTCTGTAGTTCGCAGCCTCATGTACATAGACCAGTCATGTTCCCTAATATTTTTTCTGGTTATATTATAATTTATAAACTTTTTTGTTTTAGTCCCTGTTGGTGCTAGCACCATTGTTTCGATCGGAATTCCTAATATAGTACTTTTATGGTCTGTCACACCGGTGTAATAAACTCCCGAGATACATTTGTCTTGTATTTACGGGCTTTCAAGAATATATGGTCCATACATGTTTTTGACACACCTTGTATTCTTGTATTTTTATTTATCATTGAAATGTAATCATGTTCACTCATATTATTTAAATAATCCGATACTATTTCTGTTTCACTGTTTATATCCAAATTCATGTCTCCTATAATAATTTGGTCATCTGTATTTAAGTATTTTGTTTGTTTCAGGTATTCCTGTAAATGCGTTAACGAAGTCATCTACTTCAGTGGATGGAGACCTATACAATGCTGTTATCAAAATGGACTTTTTATTGATCTCCAATTTGGTTTGAATTAATTTTCACTCAGCGATATTCACGAATTGGTAGCTATATTTGGTGTTCTCTTTTATATACATAATATCAAGTCGAAGTTGAAGGTAGTTGGCTTAAGAATATTTTGAGCTCATCGAAATTTTTTCTAATACTTCTTATATTCTGGTGAAATATTTTCAAGCATTTTCTGACCATATTATAATTCACTTCCGCTATATCACAGAATTCGAGAGTTTCTATTGGTTCGTAATTGCAAGGTCTCATGAAATCCATACTAGTGGATAATGGCTCTTTGAAAAATTTTCGATAGAGATATGGGATACAACAATTGAATTAGGTTGATAGCATCTGTGAATTGAGTTGACGAATGGACGAACATGTGAAATTGAAATTTACAGAAAAATATTGATGGAAGAAACGGTTGATTTATACCGTATTGAACTTCATATAACATACTATATTGGTGCCCTAGCGTGTCCTAGGTTTCTCCTGTATTGGCTTCTGGACCTGACTCGGTTGCAGTGGTTTTCTTGTTGGAATCTTCAGTGTACTTGGATCCTTTTTTGGTTCAGGATTCCTTGTTACTGTTGTCCCAACTATTGGGGTGGATGGTGCACTATTGTGTTTGATTTCTGGGTATTCTATTTTTAGTTCATCGATTCCAGAAGCAGTCCCATGAACAATCAGTTTATTCCGTCGTATGAAGCAATCTTCATATTTTCCTTCGTTCTTAGTCTGAAAAAGGTATTTTCGAAGTATTTTTCTCTCACTTCTCTGTGCCTGGGTTAGGTCATGTGATATGGTTATGTTTTTTCCCTTCAAATAATTACAGTTCTCGTCATCTTACTTGATACTTCTGTTGCACGTGGCCACCTTCACGAGTCCGGAGTTTCTCATCAGTAATTTTTTGTGTACGTGTTGTCTCCGTTGTTATTGTTACCAGATGTATATCAAAATAATTTCATCTACGTTGAGTGTAGAACGATTTCTATATGATGTAAGGTAGGGTCACCGTCCTTCTCACAATATCTTCTCTTCAGACATTTTTCTCCGTATATTTCCACTCGAATTTGAAACTTTTCTGGAAGATAACCAATTGTAGACGTGTACACAAAAACATGCTATCATCAAATTAATCGAGAAGCAGGCTTTTCTTTGGTGTACCTCAAATTTTTGCACGTAATAATGGATCAGTTTTCACTAGTAAAGAGTTCAAATCTTTCATATCCGAATACAAAGTTCAATAGATCTGGTATGCAGCCAGATATCACCCCCAGATCAATGCCACTGAGAGGCAAAATGAAGTAATTGTGACCGCCATAAGATCATACATCAAGAAAAATCACAAAACATGGGATCAATCATTTCACTAAATTGCACAGGTAATACGTACCTCAAATGTGATGTTACTCTTTATTCAGCGGCATTCTTAACTTTTGGAAGAATTTACCGATCTCGGGGGATTATTATGGCCAAATCTCAGGAAATTTTAATAACATAGTCACTATCGCTGGAAAAAATTCCAGGATTTTTTTATATACAGATTCACACGAAAGGAAAGCTCTGTGATGTTCAAAGAATTACCAAAAATTTTCACCAAAGTTCGTGAGCAAATTTGTAAACCTTTTCATCAAAATACTAAGATTTACAATCTCAGGAAAAGGAAAGTTGAGTAAAAACCTGGAGACAGGAAGAAGATATATATATATATATATATATATATATATATATATATATATATATATATATATATATATATATATATATATATATATATATATATATATATATATATGTGAGAAGGTTAGACGACTGTCTAAGTTGAAGAAGAATCCTTTTAATATTCGGGTGTGCAGTCAACAAGGAATTGGAAAAAGTGAACTCTTTATTCTGTTCAAGCTTTCGAGTCTTTATTGGCTCTTCATCAGGAACTCAACTTCAATCAGTTTTGATCATTTGCCCGATTATGATAATGTGACGATATTGGAACATAAATCCAATCTTAAGAAAAAAACTTTTCTTGAAATGACACAAATTTTCAAAGAACCAAATTCCATAAATTCCAGGAAAGATATTGATAATCTCAGCATCATCTACTCATATTTACTAAGTCGCCCCCTACTGGGCAGTAATAATAACAACTTTACATTTGGTCCTGTGTAGTTGGTGATTTGACTTTCATTTTCATTGTGTGTTGGCAACAAGGTCACAGGAAACTGTAATCATTGGTCACTTGTCAACTTCATTCCCTTCTTTTCACATCATTTCCGTTAAAATTACAAATATGGTTTCCAATGCCCGTTAGGAGAAACAACTTCTCCCATTTTTCAATTCTTTTACATGTATGATTGATCATATCTTTTAATTAAAGTTTTATATTATATTTGTACCATTAGGTCGATGTGTTTGTGATATGTTGTCCTTCATGTTTTTATTAAAAAAGGATTATTAACCTCACATTCGTAAGTAAGCACATGTTAAAAAACTTTTGTATTCTCACAATTTTCCTAATTCATTGTAGAGTTCCTGATGAAGAGCCAATAAAGACTCGAAAGCTTGAACAGAATAAAGGGTTCACTTTTTCCAATTCCTTGTTGACTACACACCCGAATATTAAAAGGATTCTTCTATATATATATATATATATATATATATATATATATATATATATATATATATATATATATATATATATATATATATATATATATATATACATATATATATATATAAAGCGGAGTATTCATTTTCTGGAGAAATCGCTCCAAAATTTATCCCTTGTGTTGTTATTAAAGCTCTTTCTCATCTAGTATATTCTCATGTGAAAGATTTGAAACCTGATCCTACTTTCCTTGATTCAGATGATGACCTCTAAACACAAACTGAAAAAGATTCAGATGTTGAAGTAGATCAAACTATTTTATCTGCGCATTGTACGGCATAAGTCTATCGCTGTAGGGGCATACAACGACCTGTCGGTAGAACTCCATCATATAAATGTTCTCTAAATCAATTCGGAGCAAATTCATATGTCAACATTTTGATTCAGCTCAGTCTGTTACTAACATTGTAACAAGTATTGTCTTTTCAAGTAATTACCTCCATCTATGACTTCAACCTACTCTCTGCATTAAGTACTTGGGTGACCATTTTGGCTAATTGAAATAACATCAATTTTCGAAGTCCTATCTGTAGGGTATAAATCATGTTCGTCGTGGACGGTTATCATTTTGTACAGCATTTCCACACCTTCGTTGTGAGCTTGGAGACCCGTCGAAATCCTCTTGCTCAGGGATCTCTTTCCAACAGAACAGCTCAACTTTGTATCTCCTCGCCGAGCGAGGTTTTCCCTGACACTAATATTAATTCAGATCTCCTGTCCCTTGATTCATGCGGTGTTCTTTGAACGTTTCAAGTCAGAGAGGGTGTGTTGATGTGTGTTGCCTTGCTTTTTAAGCAAGGTAAGGTAAGGTAAAAGACGGTAAGATTTTGATAAATGCGAACAAATTTTTCTACTCTTTTCAGTTTACTTTTCTGTCGTTGATATTTGTGTGCTTTTCTTGGATTTTATATCTGAATTTGTTGTGTCGTGGTCGCAGCATTCAGACTTGCTGTGCCACCATTGGAGTTTTTTGAATTACATTCGAAACACTTGAATTTTGTCATTCTCTTTTTTTCCACAACCAAAACAAAATGAAGTTTTTTGAAAGCGAACTCCACTATAAGGGTGGCCATTTCGAGAACGTTCCCATCATTTATTAGAATTCACGATAGATACTTCCCTATGTGAATTGAAAGTTTTCTTGTGAGAAACATCATGCTTGAAAAGCGTGACAACTCAGGTTCTGAAAGATCACGTGTAGGAGGTAATTTATATCTTTCAAACAACTCACAAAATTCCTCTAATTTCTTATCCAATCTATTCAAGTCAAGTTTGCATTTATTTCTTGCAAAAAAAGATGTGAAAAATACTACGGTAGCAGATTTCTCTGTATAATGTCTATCATCCCATTTTCGCTTTTTTTTTAAATTTGTTGAAAAGACCTTCCATAAAAGAAATATACATGGTAATTCGTTCAGACGTATCCTGAGTTATATTATCAACCTCTCTTTTAGAGTTTTCATCGAAATTATATGGTAGGAAATCTTCCTTGAGCCTTTGAACTAAATTAACCCAATTCTTTGAACCGCAACCTCTGATGTAACTTTTAATTGGACTATAGATGACAAAAGTGAAGCTAAAATGGGAAATTTCACTCGTGAAATTTAAGGACTATTTTATCTTGACTCTTATGTGTCTTCTGACCAAGAGATTAACCAGTTATTTTGACCACGAAAATATTTTTCATTTCAATACAAAGCCCTTTTTTGATTTTCGTAAAGGATTACCATAGGTGAGCGCCCTTTTACATAATTATATGTATATATTGATCTTCAACCTAAGCATCCTTGAACTAATATCATTGAATACATGAAATAATGAATTATAATCATACTCATATTGAATAAAGGACATAAAAAAATATTAAAAATCATTCTCACAAAAACATTCGCCAGGAAGCTCAAGGCCTTGATGCCATTGAATTACTCTTTCGAAATAAACACCAAAAAAGTTTAGAATTCCAATAACATCAAATCGCGTTTATATTCCCATGGATCTGCATAGACTTGCGAAGTTACGACCCTTGACTGATATTACAGAACTTCAGTGTTGAAGTTCGCAGGACCGTGTAGGATGTGTGAACTCGAAGTTTGAGGTGACAGGAAAATATCATTAATTTCCAGAGAGTTTACAGACAGCTGTATGGAGGAATAATCCATCCAAGACGAACATGATTTATACCCATGTTTTTCGAATTTATGTTGAAAGAGGGTGACTGAATATTTGTGGTTCCGGAATTTCAGTTCCATTTGAACAGAAATTCGTGACTTCATAGTGAATAATTCATTGTTGATAATCTGTGAAATACGGTTATCAATCATTCTACCTCTTTTCGGTTTGTATTCAACTCACAATGGGTGTTCAGCTATACAATAGCTTTCTCTGGCAAGTTAGAAAGAGAGAGAGAAATACTTTATTGTCTAAGAAAAATAATTCCTTGTTGACAAAGCTTGTTAAAAAAACTGTTGTATATAGTACTTAAAAATATGATCAGATAAAGAATATAAAAGCACAAATTATTCACAAACACAATTTGCATAAAATGAGTTCACATGTCAAGTAGATAAAATATAACGATAATATAATAAGATTCAAAATATATGTTCGACAGTTTGTTGAAGAACATTTTTGTATAATCCTCACGAAAAAAATTGTAAAAAACACAAGGCCACACATCCTGAACATGGTTTCACATGTCATGGAATTAAAATATAATATACCTTCTACAGTTTAAAATGAGTTTTAACCTATAGGTGTCAATATAAAATAAAAAAATCTTATTCACAGCAAAGTTCCATTGTAATATTCCTCAAGGTTGAAGTACGCTTTCGTTATAAGATCTTCTTCAACAAGAGTTCTGAACCTTCTATAGCTCTTCTCC
Organism: Zygogramma bicolorata; assembly: GCA_032362365.1. Taxonomy (NCBI): domain Eukaryota; kingdom Metazoa; phylum Arthropoda; class Insecta; order Coleoptera; family Chrysomelidae; genus Zygogramma; species Zygogramma bicolorata. Next base: position 284,159 of record JAVJAQ010000014.1, on the reverse strand, counting down.
TTCCTAATTTCATAGGGTATATGGTTCTACAGCTTTTTACTCTCATGAATTACAGAGTACTTCGTCTGACTTGTTTTTGGAACAGGGAGATGTAGTTTATTTTCTGTACCAGCCATATTTTGTTTTTTGTGCATAAGACAAACAGTTTCCAGAATGAAAATACAGGAAAGTGTGAGAATGTTTTCTCTCACAAATAATGAACGGCACGACTCACGCACTCCCACCTTACATAAGAATCTAACCGCTTGCTTTTGCAAAACGAACACAGAGTGAAACAGTTGTTGACTGCAAAACCCCCAGAAAGCAACACCATATCCCAAGTGCGGCTCAATCAGTGAATGATATACCATCCTTGCTGTGGATGAACTCAATTCATTTGATACTATGCGAAGTGCATAACATCCTGATGCCAATTTCTTTATCAAAGCTGAAATATGTTGGTCAAATTGTAATTTGTTGTCCATGAAGATTCCTGGGAATTTGGCTTGGTTTTTATTCTCAAGAATATGTCCATTCAAGTTTTAATTTTCGATATTAGAACTGAAAGTGAGTAAGTTCGTTTTTTTTATATTAAAACACAAGTAGTTTGCGTCACACCATTTTTGTACAACTTCCAAATCACTCGAAATTGTTTCTTCCATATGGGAAGAATTTTTTTCCATGCAACAGGAGCGTGGTATCATCAGCAAATATCGTGAAAACTCCTTGAATTGGGAGAGGAACTAGGTCATTTAAATATATAAGAAAAAGAATTGAGCCCAGAACTGATCCTTGTGGAACGCCCCAAAGATATCCTTAGTGTGTGATAGTTTCTCGATTGATCTTACTAACTGTTTTCTATCACTTATTCTGTTTCAGATATTTATTGTATAGTGGAACACGTGTCCCCACTTTCCTTTGTTAATGAAAATTGTACAGAAAACTTCAGTATTTTGTTATGGATATAGGTTTTTATTAGGTATCGCCTAGTCCAATTCGTCATTTATCAAATTCGTTGAATGAAAATCAGACTCCCCTTCTGTTGAAAAAGTTGGTGCTGTACGTTGCACTCCTTTGCTAAAGGGCTCAAATGAGTTCGATGGTGCCTGGTTTCTTTTATTTAATTTTGAAGTGGTTTGAAACGTGTTTTTATATTCAGAATCAATTTGAAATGAGATACGAATAATTATCGGAGCGTCATCGAATTATCAATTATCAATCAATCTCATTGACCATACTATAATAATTTAATCAACTAACTGACTGCAAAATGATATCTCAGCAAATCTTTGTACTTCATTTCCATTCCACTAATTTTGAATACAAAACTTCTTGAGAACATTTTTCCAAACTCAATTACTCCATATGAACAGTTGAAAATTTCAATCATATTCAAAATTCACACAAATTCATTCATACCTACCCACATTCATGCAAAGCAAAAGCATTCAGGACATGAAATAATCATCAACCAATATACTTCACAAGCAAGAATCGTACAAAAAGTTGGAATTTACAACTAATAATGACCTTCTGAGAGATGAATGACCAAAATAAAGCACACAGAGATTTTCAAAACAACTGGTAATGTGGTTATCACAAACTTCGAGAATTGAAACACGAAAGAAAAATACTAGTGTAACTCAAGATTCATTTCGAAGAATGAGAGATTGAAACGAGGCACCTCCACCATTTCGTGAAGGAAGAACGAATTTTTTCTTAGAACTTTCACCATATCGGGTAGAAAGAAACGAATTCCGTCCTTCCTTCTGTGATAACCAGAATGAAATCATCTGTTGAAAAGATAAATACAAACTTAATTACATACCCGTCGGCTGAATGATTTTACTGACTACATTCTCTTCAATCTGAAAATTTCTTGAACATTTCGAGGCTTATTTGTTAATTACCCGAATCATAGCCACGACACTTTTTTTATGATTCTGATGTTTTATTTCCAAGATTCAGTTGGTGAAAAGAGTACTTTGCTTCATCAAATTTTCTCTTGTAGTCTTTTCTAGAATTTTCAATGCGTCCGAAGATTTGTTTCACTACTATGACAAACAAGACAAGACAAGTTTTTGAGATTTCCCATGAGAATAATATGTTGTCTCAATGAGAAATAATATTGCATTAATAAATGATTCATGAGCCGCATCAATGTGGTGAAAACTCTCATCAACACCATCATAATTCTCAAATTCAAGAGCAGATAGGAGTCGAGCGTTGCACGTATTCATAAACCTAATAAGTTTTTGTGGTATAAATTTCTTGGTTTCTGATAACAACATAATAGTGATCTGCTGAGTTCATATTTTCAACTTTTTCAGTGTATTTTGACTGAAAAGAGAAAATGAAATGACTGGTTTGGAATAGTATATCAACAGCTGTCCCAGAACGTGATTAATCTATTCAGTTGAACTGAAATGTGGTTGACAAAGAAGATATTGAAGAAATCAGTGCTATTCTTGAGTGAGCCCAAAAAAATTTCCGATGACGATATTATACAAGGAACTAATGAAACAATTTAGGCTTTCATGGCCGGTGTTGATACATCGCAAGTTTTTCGGGCTTGAGGGCCGTGTCCTGGAATTTTGAGTTCCGGAGCTTTTGGCTTCATCTGCGGCCATCTTCAACGGCGTGGTCTCAGTTCAACTAAGACACCTATTAGGAATTCAATCGAAACAATAAGGTTGAAATGGATTTTTTCGGCCAAAGAACGAAAAAATCAAAGGTTTGTTAGATATAAAAAAATGCTTTGTCAGAAATTTGAAATATTAAATATAAAATAGCGAAATAAGACCAATTCAAATGAACAAATATAAATATATTATAATAATAAAATAAATATAAAATAATGTGAACAGATCGTGGTCTCGGTAGTGTAGTGGTTAGCATATCTGCCTATCAAGCGGAAGGCCGGGGTTCGAATCCTCGCCGGGCCACCGTGCTGGGTAATCGCACGTTAAAAGGTAAGGCCTCGTTGATCCATTGCTCGCACAAGTTTCGACTTCTGAGGGTTGACGTTCGTCAGCTGGTTAACGGAAACGAACAATTTTAGAACAATTTTTTTAGAACAATTTAGATGTTGAAACGGAGTTGAGTGTACTCACGACGTTTTTATCGCTGATATTTCGTATAGTCAGGAAAGATGGGGGATGCTACCAATGAGATGCACCGATCAGTTCCTTCAATGAGGCGTACTGGTTTATTCGTTGTATAAGTGGATAACACAGATTTAGGATTTTCATGATGAGGAAGGCAGCTTTCTTGAATTTTTGTTCCGAACCAGTGTATGTCCTGAGCGAAAACAGACTTCGACGTTATATTTCCTATCCTCTCGATTCTCTCTGGAAGTCATTTCACGAAGGAGAGGAGGAGAACTCATAGTTCCAATGTCTCCTTGGCCCTTGAGTTTGTCTGGGCCATTGTCTGATATGAAAATATCTTTGAAATTCCTTTCCTATGTTGTTCAGTAACTTTTAGAAACTTTCTTCAGTATTGAAGAGATCGAATAACCGATCAATCAGAGTCAGCTCTGATATTCTTTTCCCACGGAGATGCACAATTGAACGCCCCCTTACAATATCTGAACAGCGTGTAGCCCAGCATCAAACTCAAAATCAAGAAATGATCTCAGGACAAACTTGACCACCAAATAAGAACAGCGGCTCCAACAAGTGCTTCCACTGGATACCTTGCGAGTACAAATCCTGCATACGAGAAACCAGAAGACCATTGGAAGTGAGAATGTGCGAACACAAGAAAAACATACTACGATGAGAAACCACGGAATCAGGAATAGCGGAGACTGTTTGGACAAACCATCAGAGGATCAGGTGGTCTGAAGCCAAGGCCATACACAAGGATGGGCACTGGTTTCAACCAAAAGATCGACCAACTTCGGCTCTACTAACGAGAACCTCGCGCAAATACATATTCTTGCTGAAAGCGATCTGCGCGCCTCAGTGGCACCGACCGGTGCGTCTATTTCCCCCTTTGGTTTTTTATAACTGACCATAACTCGAAATGTTGTCAGTCATCTCCCCAAGATGCTTTTGGATACCAGCATCCGAAACTTCGTGAAAACACCCAAATTTAAACTTGGTCTCAACATTTATTGATATTTATTTATTTTGATCTTCAATTTCATTATCAAACCTTTGATTATCATTCTTTCTATCAGTTTTTCCTTTGCAAAAGGTACCAATGAAATGAAATATATAAACAATGGAAGTCAGAATCAATACCACTCATTCATATTCATCTAGAAATTTCTTCATCTATCCCTTTCTACCTATCTAAATGTTTTTCAGTTTCACCTTCTTTTCCTTCAATCATATTTTAGATAGTGCTGAAATGTATATTTCACAAGTCATCTCCTGTAGGAAAATCGTTCCCCACCCTCTACTATTTCATAATCGAACCTTTGATTTTAATTTTTTCCATTTGTTTTTCCCTTGCAACAGGTACCAACAGAGTTAGATATATCACAATGAAAGTCCGAATCAATACCACTCATTCATATTCATCTGGATCTTTCTCTTCCTACCTTTATTCCTTTCTACCTATCTATATCTTTTCCAGTTTCACCTTGTTTCCTTTCAATTCAGATAGTGCTGAAATGTTTATTTTACAAGTCATTTCCTGCAGGAAAATCGTTCCCCACACTCTATTTTGACACTGTTGTAACTCCTTGTATTTGTGGTACTTTACTATCTTCTTATTTGAGGTCCTTTAGTGATTTGCGATTGACAGATCCCCATTTTGGTCGCTCGGGATCAATATATTATCTTTTATTGGGCGCTGACATATTTCCTCATATCTTGCATTCTAGTTGAGTGATCGGAATTCGAATTCTCCTTTCCATTCCATTTCTTTTTTTTTTCTAGTGATTCGTCTTTTCAAGATACCATTCAAAGATTCTGGGAAGTTGAATACGTCCCTTACGTGAACAATAATGCGTCACCATATTCAAAGATACTTTCTACATGAATGATTGATTGATTTGATTTGTCGCCATTCTTCGAGTATGTTCACCGACTATGATGAATGTTTTCTCATTTTCCTTTTACGAGGAATGGGCGAATTTGGTTTGCTTTTGGAATTTCTCGTCCATAGACAGGAGGTAGCGCAATTACGGCTAATTTTGCTTGTCGTTTGCATCATCTTCGTTCGAGGTATGATACTATGGAAGTGATTTGATTATGAGAAGTCATCGACTCCGTGTTGATGATGGCAACTAGCTCGTACTGATGAATGGTCAAATAGCCCGAGGCCGGTGTTTCCTTCATTTGTATTCCCGAAATCATCAGAGGGATTTTCTTCTGTGAAGGACTCCGCACTGGCAAAGGTCGGATATAATACAATTTTCTTCGTGATATCAGACAGAAGTCAACAATTCGACCCAGAACAAAAATTAATTTGTGAATTCAGTTGCTGCGGTCTTGATTCATTTAGAACTTCGAATTGCACAAATCATTTTATTCCATTATTTCTCCATGAGATGCAGTTCCAAATTCAAATTCAAATTTATTGAATCCACTATTCCATTTCACAATAGATTGGATGAGTCAGGTTACAGATAAATACGAACATTAATCTGAAAATAATACAGGGCACGGTCACAAAATAACTAAGAAATAAAATTTATCGGTGTATAGTGCCGATGGACGAAAAAAAAAAAATAAAACTGATTTATTTGTTCTAAAAGAAAACCTTCGAATTCATTCAGGCTATAAAAACAATTATCTGTTAAAATTTTCTTCAACCTACCTTTGAAGACCATGTACGAGGGAAAGTATTTATGGATGTCATAATTTTTAAGGAGTTTATATTTATTCTGATATATGTAGCACAGTAATTTCAATAAATAAATTGATGTGGCCGTTAAAATCCGGTTATCCTTGAAAGTATTGCGACACGAGGTCTGGAAAGGTAGGTCAAATATGAGTCGTGAAATACGTTTCTGTAGCACGAAAACTCTTTGAATTTCGTGTCCCTGTCCCCATGCAATAATGCTGTAGGAAATCGCAGAGTACGCATATGAGTAGTAGATGGTCAGCAATGTGTCCACGTCTAGCATATTTTTCAGTACAGTCAACAGATAAAAGCATTGAATAATTTTTTTACAGACGCATCCTATTTGCTGCTCCCATGACAGGCAATAATCAAAAACAGCACCGAGAAATTCAGCTGATTCAGATTGCTCAATTATGTTATCATTCATTAGTATCCCACAGTTTGCTGAAGATTTTTGGATGGTGTGATATTCAATATAAATCGTTTTCCCAATATTGACCAAAAGCCTATTTTTGTAACACCAGTGGTGAAACTGATCCAGTGTTTTTGTGAGTTTCCTGGAAAGTTCAGATTTAGATTTGTCGGATATAATTGTGCAGGTGTCGTCTGCGTACATGAGTACTCTCGCGTCAGTTATAAAAGCCGGAAGATCATTAATAAAAATCAGAAATATAAGTGGTCCAAGAACTCCCCCTTGGGGAGTTCCAAGGTCAACATCAAACTCGCTCGAGAGGACATCATCAATCTTTACTATTATTTTTCTATTCGGAAGATATAAAATAAACCAATCATTGATACAACCCCTTATACCAAGTCCATTGAGTTTTTCTGAAACAAAGTTCTTCTCGACTGTGTCAAACTCTTTCGTCAGATCGAATAACATCGAAACCACATATTCACCTTGATCTATTTTGTCATAGATATGCTGAGTGTATTCTGCTATGCTAGTTTCAGTTTATAATCCTTTTCTGAATCCATGCTGGCTTGTTGTTAACTTGTTGAATGAGTCCAGATAAGCTTCAACGCTCCTTGCGACAACTTTCTCTATTATTTTTGAAAATATACTCAACAAAAATTGGTCGATAGTTTTCAATATTACTAGGATCGTCCTTTTTATAAAGTACTATTACAGGGGCTATTTTCAGGCTAGACGGAAAAGTTCATTGTATGATTGATACATTGATGATGTGGAAAAGAATTGGAGCAATTGAGGTATTGCATTGTTCTATAATCAATATCGGTATCAATTACCTCGATAACATCGACGTGACTGACGGGTTTGAAGAACATTTTCCGACTACCTGGATCGCATTTCGTGCATTCATTGCTCATGTTATCACCATAGTGGTTGACCACTTTTTCGCATATAGATGATGATAGGTATTTACTGAATGCATTAGTTTTTTCTTTGGTATCAGAGATAACTTCATTGTCGTAGTTAATGTCTACGATTTCATAATTTTTTTGTTTACCTTTTGCGTTATTTACAATTGTCCAGGCCGTTTTGTTTTTGTTATCAGAATTCTCAAGAATATTTTTGAAAAATGCTTTTTTTTCTGCTTTCATTTGTTTATTTATTTCCCTTTTAAGAAGTATATAATTTGTATTCAATTTCGTATCAGAAAATCTTTCACGTAGCCAGTCCAGTTCGCGTAGTTGGTTTCTTTTTTCATTGAGTTCCGTAAAAAATTTTTTGGTATTTGTTGGTGCTGGAGGGCACCATCTTAATTCTCTTCTCGAAAGCGACATCGAAGCACCTGAGGAACCCATTAAAAAAGTTATCGAAAATGGTATTAACATCAGACTCATTATCAATGTAAAAATTTAGTTGTGAAAGTTGTTCGTTGAATTCATTTAGTGAACATTCATCAAACCTTCGAAACGAATATATTTTATAGATATTTTCAACGGAATTATTTCTTGTGATATTATATTCTATAATTTGACAGTGGTGATCCGAATGTCCTGGATCGAAATTGGATGCTTTTATCGTGATTACATAATCAATGGATGTGTAGCTAGTGTAAGCAACCTCGAACACTGTGAAGTTGATGAGCCATACCATACTATATGAGTAGTGAAATGTGAAGGATATGTTAACGATTCGAATTACAAAAAAATATGTACTCAATACACAAGCCTTCCATGTTTTCGTAAGGCTCCGTCAATGAACTCTGAGAGTTACTAATTTTTCTTGTTTGATTAAAATTCACGAGCAAAACCTACATTGCCAAGTTGTCCCTGATCTTTCCTTGAACCCGCATGGGAATAAATTCCGCTGTATACATTTTAATGACTTCATTTGTATTCTTTATACACACTTCGAGAGTTAACATCTCCTGCGAATCCCTGTTTGCTACTAAATCTTTGAATTAACTATTAAAATACTCTTTTAACTAACTTTGTAACTTCGGTAAACTCCACTCATCCAGTATCATCAAGGCGACTACCCATTGAACATAACTGGAATGTTTGTAGTGGAAAGAGAACATTGCATGAAATATATGCAGTATAACAGCATGATGCATGTGGAAGAACTATCCACCTCAGTTAGTTTGAAAATGATTCGCAGTATACCTTCTTCAATGATAATGATTCATTTATGGAGGCCTATGGTCATCTGGCGGAAATGGTAATGGATATGGGGGATTATTAGCTTATGTTAATCAATCATGATGTGCTGAAGTAGTTTCAGTTCCTATTGGGTGAATTATCGGTTATAATTGCACGAACGTATAAAAATTACCGATAATTTTGCAAGAGAGCGTGATATCTAGAAATTGCAGGAGTTTATTTTCATATTTTGGCGAATATTTTTACAAAATATGAAAATAATCGAATGCAATTTGTATAAGATAGCACGCTTGAATGCAAAATTATCTGGTCATTTTTATGCACGAATGTAATTCATTGGAATATTTCACGAATGAAGAAATTCTCAAGGAAATGTTATTTTTTGTTCATTTATACTTTCCTCTATAGATTGAATGGAGTACTCACCTGAACGCGAAATGTCTTTTTATTTTTGAAGTCCATCGGACATTTATTTGTGTTGGTCACTGACGCCTAGCGATACGGTTTCAAATGTGTTGTTATGGTGACTTGATACAATGCAATTACCGCTGTAAGTTTTCGATACAATGCAATTACCGCTGTAAGTTTTCGATAGTTGCATTGCTCTTACGGGACATATTATATATGAGGGAAATATTCAATTGAATGCTTCAGCTTCCACTGATCCTCATTTCTATGGAGTACCTTCATGCAATAATTTCTCGATTTGGAGAGATGTACTCAACGCGATATTAATCCTAGGAATTTCAGCTCTGCGGCAAAAAGTATGCGCTTTTCTGGACACCGAAAATAGAAACAATTATGATGCATTTTTCGCATCAAGTCCCGATTGTACGTACTTCGAGATCAATTGAGTGGAAGCTGCGAGGTAAACAGTATGGAATATGATGTATACTATGAATATATATTTCGATAATATTTCAAATTGGGTAAGTTCAAGTTAAAACTGAATTTTTTCACTGCCAAATAGCTAATGCAAAATTCCATATTCGACTAATTGACACTGAGATGTATATAAATATAGCTCACCTACATTGAAATGAACTTCACCACAATATGAACTGAAACGATATCCGATGTGTTTCTGACGTGTTTTTGCACTTCGATGCCATACAACACTCAAATGAAAATTTTGCTCAACTTCTTGCATGATATGTTAAGCAATTGAAATTGAAACGCTCATTGTAGACCAACTCAACATCATCTAAAGAGCGCGCCAAATGTTCGCGTTTGAACGGCTTATATTTATTCAATGCTTTGATTTCACTTCGAAAGATAGTTCAAATATTTACCAGCATATTTATATTTTTATCATGCATATTTCCTTTTCCAGGTGACGATTCACAATATTGTTTCAATTATTCAGTGAAATTTTCATTCAACTCTGATGTGGAAATGCAATTATCAGATTATGCAGGAAAAACGTAAGATGCCTTTTATTAGTGATGGTACGTGTGCAAATGCGGTTCAATTGTATAGTGGAAAAAACATTCATAGCTCATGATCATATACACATAACCTTCCATATGGTGATGTTTGATATCATGATGACCAATTGCCTGGACAAAAAAGGCATATCACATGATGAAAATTATGGAGTTTGGCATGCTGAAAAAAACCTACACAACAATGGAATAACAGGAACATTGACGGTGGAAATAGGTGATACATCTTGGATATACCGAATTGATTTTTGAGAGAGCAGCTTCAGCAAAAGATTGTAAATCAATAATATTTCCAAAGATAATATTCAACTGAAATTATTGAGAGCGTATGAACATATCAGTCATATTCATATGCTTCGACCTTGTGATGTTCATAATCACGTAAACTGTTGGGTATTTGACGAATTATTCATTTTGTTATCCAAATATTGACATATCAAATCATATATTCAATATCTATTATATTCACAAACTATCAATTATAAAACGTGAGAACCGAAATATTTTCATGGAATGCAAGTAAAATGATAATATTCCTCAGCTTCTTCTTCTCACATATGCTATGAGATATTATGAAAAACGCATTCAATGCACATGAAACTGTCTGAACTTAACATGAGTTGCACTTTCGTAGGTCCTGCTGCCTTGAATACATGATATACGAAATGGAGGAGATCTTTCGAAATCGAAACAGTCTTCAAATTCCTTCGCGGACGAAATGATTGATATTCATGTGGAAGAGATTATAAATCAGAAAGTGACTGTTTCATATCACAGTAGAGGCTCTGGTGTAAAAAGTTGAGAGTTATTGGAATTAGGTTTGAAATTTAATGAAACTGTAAGCCGTGCTGTGATAGTTCATGATAAATATAACATTTCAACTCGGAATATTTTCTGAATGTGAAATTATGATTCTTGCCATTTTAGGTGTACACATTGGCGAAAATAGCTGAAGTGTTATTATCAAAAATATTAATTCTGACCTGAGGAGGGTCCCAGGTGATACCGTTTCTTTGTCACACAGCCCTGCAATCCAATTATTGACGGCGAAGGACAGTCTTCTAGACACTAGACATGATTGCTCACGATTTTTGACAGATATCGAATGACCTGAAATGTACAAGCCGATAGACACTGTCTCTGACCAAAGAATAAGAATCGAACTTTGAGAATTTTTATCATACACAGAATGATTTCAATCCGTAACAGCTTGTGCGTTATATCAAAAATACTAGAAAATAATGGGCAGCAAACATAAAAAGAAGTAAAAATTCAAGCTTCTGAGAAGCACTTCCAGCGATCGATCTCACATGTTTTTCTCTTCAGGAATTATAACTGTAAATATGTAAATATCGAATAGAATTAGATCGGCTTTTTTGGGAAGAGACATGCCTGGTTTTTTCCAACATTGAATTCTACCAAGTTGATTTCACCTCAGTCTATTATTGTCGCCAAGTCGTCCATTAACGCTAGTGCCTCTATTTTTATTTTTAGTACTGATATGGGGACTCTGGAAGAGATAATGGTATAGGGAATACTGTCTCTCGCAATACTATGCACTGAGCAAGATGTTTTCTTCAGCAAATCATTGATATGAAGCAAGAAGGAAGTGGGCACCAAAACTGAACCCTGTGGAACACCTGCATATATTGAGAGAATGTCAGGCGCTACTCCATCAACAACCACATATAGAGACATCAGTCGAGAAACTCTTCAACAAAGCACACAATTGAGAAGTTAAACCATAAAAAGGCAGTTTAGAAAGGACACTCCGATGCCAAACTCGATCAATCTATTTTGAAATGTCGAGTGCAATAGCTGACTTTTCTTCAAATTTTTCGATGGATTGCTGTATGTGATAAAATCCGCAAAAAAGCTACTGGTTGATCTCATATGGCAAAAACCGTATTGTCGATCATTAATTATTCCTGGTTCCTCAAGATATTTGATTAGCTTCATACTGATGTTTCTTCCATGACTTTGGAAATGATTGAAAGCAATGCATTTGGTCTACAGGAACTGGCAATATCCTGGCTATTCTATAGGACTTGAAAAAAAAACAAGTTATTTAAGGTTTAACAATTTGCAAAGTACCGGTTTCAAATCGGGGACACGCAGCTTAAGAGCCATTGCTGGGTTTCCATCAGATCCGCAAGCCTTGTTTACATTCCGGTTTATTGAAATATTTCTCCTATTTTTTAGTGAAAAATTATTTTAGGTATAAGACTGTCGACAGGACTGATATTCAGGTGTTCTTTTCCCGATGAGTCCCAAATAGAATATCCAGCAAACATACTAGCAAATATATTCGCTTTCTGTTGGGCAGTGGTGATTTGTGATCCACCCTTGTTGGTTGATGGAAGAAATGAACTAAAATTGAAATTTTCAGCAACAGCTTCAGCACATGACCAAAATGAGAGAGAACCGATTGGACATTCAACAAGTCTTGCATGAAGTTTATCATTATGTGCTTCCAATAAAATCGTCCAGAGCATTTCACTCCGATCCCGTTCCAATAACTCATTCATTTTTGATGTGAAATGACAGAAGTCGATGCATAAGACACGCTTCAAGTACACTGCTTTAACCAAACAAGATGAGAGCATAGGCTACTATCAGACAACCATAATTTGAATAATGTGTACGTAGAATAACAGTAACTTTCGAATGGCAAAGTCAAAATTGGACGATGCCATTAAGAAAAAATTGCCGATGACATCATATCTCGAACAACGATGACGTCACAGGTATGGGTGGTATGTCGAAAAGTGTATTTTCTCAAAACAAAATCGACTGTTTTTTCGAAAAACTCTCAATTTCAGACATACCCAATTCATTCGAATATCACGAAGCTCTTCATAATCAGTGTAATAGGAGGCTCTAGACATTGTGTTTCATTTGTTTATATATAACTCATATTTCTCCTGGGAAATAATTCATTTTTATTTAATGTTCTGTGTTCCGTCCACTTCACACTTTTCCATCTTTAATTTACTTTAATTATTCACATCAATTTTTATTATTAGTTATAGTTTTTATTCTTGCGTATTATTGACTCACCCTGTATGGGAAATATTTTCGCGTATAAGAGAGTTTTTTATGTTCGCCTAAAACCAGGACGATGGCAGTGCGCAAGCGCGGAGTGATATATGGGGAGACAAGACGTACGCATCGAGAACTCAACAAGTGATTGCTACCATTTTTCACTTTCGATAGTTTACCAGCATTTTCTTTGAAAAACAAACTAAATCTCACCTAGTACGGATTACAGTGCTATCTCAAGTCTTCTGGACAACCAGTGTTACAATTATCAAAGTAGTTCCTGTTATTTGGGATACAAGCCGGCCGGCTAGGATACAGACCCATTTCCATCACCGGGAATCCATGTTAACTGTTTGCCTATCCAAGGTAAGAACATGAAACTCTCCCGAAATTGAATACAGTCCACTATAATTTCGCATTTTGGTGTAATAACACTGGACCTTTTGGATTTCAGTTATTTACCATAACATTCTGTGAGTTCTCCAACTCATTTTTCCATTGAGGGAGCTCCTCCTGAAAACATCTTTTTTCCGCAAGAAGAAATCGATATTTTCGTCTCAAATCGAACGAGTATAACTGTGAAACTCATTTGGCTAAAAAGGATTTCAACACCCACAAAATTTGTTCATCCTCATTCCCTGTGAACAAGAAAGGCATTCATCGGGACGCGTTTTTGAACCAACAAAAACCAAACCAACCCTCGTCAGATATCATGTCTTTGATCCAAATCAACAATTTTCATTGATAACACGAACGGCGTGAGAGAAAACCAACAATGCTCAATCCGTCTCGCTTCCAGCTGCCGAGTCGTCTCGATTCCGCAGCCCGACAGACAGCATAAATAGCTATTCCATGCCGCAAAGGCCAGTTAATCGTTCTGGAATTCCTCCTGACTCAACGGTTCGTTTGAGTTCTCAAGGATCTCGCTGGATCTATAGCAATGGGCTCTATGGCGTTGGCTAGGTTTGATGTGAAACAGTATCTGTTCGGCGGATGTGGATGAGACTACATCACACGATATGTACGTATTGTGATCACTTACGAGATGTACAATACTTGTATGGCATGATTGAATTGGGTCGCGAGATATTGGCAGAGATTTTCGGAAGAAGGTTTTTTGTATAATAATAAAAATTAGCTTCATTTCAATATATTCCTTCGTTTCACTGATATCACAATGTAATAGAAGATGAGATATACTAGCTGATAGCATCAGGATTATTGATGATTGAACACTACAAATTTTCTTATGATATTGACTATTCAGAGAGAATAGATGACAATGTCTGATGAGCAAATCTATCATTGATGAACAAGATAGAAGAGAACGGAGCAATAAGCAAAAATCATGTTAACATCAATAGTTCTGTTAGAATTGTTATGACGTAGTTTGGAATGATATTGCAATCACGGTATTGTGCCTCTTGTGTATCTATACCGTGTGAGGTCAAAAACAATCTTATGGGATTTCAGTAACATCAAATATGCTAGAGCATGTTGAAGTGAATACACGATTGGAAAGGTCACTCCTCTGAGATATATTTCAATTTCCTCGTGTAATGCAATCACTGAATAAATGCATTACTTGTTTCATCGATTATTCATGTAAAATCAGATGATCAAATGGATGGCTAGATTCCTCAAAAACGAAATATACGCATTTATTCATATGGTTCAAAGAATGTTCGAGAATTTTGGCCGTAGTTCACCTTTAATCTGGTTTATAACGCCGTTCGGAAAAGTAATTCAGTTGATGTACAGGGCGGTGGTGATAGATTTTCTGGACCAATTATCTCTGTCTTCGGGAAGGAAAATACTTGGAACTGAAACAAAACCTAGAATTTACGTTCGTTGCAACACCCTGTACTTCACTCAGCTTCTTCGACTTTCGAATAGATTTTTTGGCAGATATTCAAATATTTCATTTCAACATGAATTTTCAAGTACGGTCTGTGAGATTTTTTTTCTTCAAGGAAAGAAAAGATGTTATGAAAACAGCCGCAGATATATAGGATAACAAATAAATAGTAATGAAGATAATTTTCACGTCCAGATGAGTTTTGTTTGGTTGTTTTCACGAGCATGGAAAACAACCAAATAAATACTAGAGACGATGTGTATCACTTTCGGAGATTCGTGGTGTTACTGATAGTGACGTGAATCTCAGATAGTTGTAATGACAGTCTAAATAAGAGAAGCATGCGCAATGGTTTCGATTGACATCTAGAGTAAGTGACAGAACATTGATTATAATCTGATGTTTTTGAAATGGCTTCCATCATGTGTTACGGTGTTGCTCATCCATAGAAAAACTAAACTTGTGAATATGTATCCCAATGAATAATCCAGTGCGAGAATTTTTCAATTCAATTTTCACATCTTTCGAAAACCAATCATTCAAAATAGTTTATCCATCTATTTCGTTGCCCAGAAAACATTTTGGTTTTAATCCATGTCACAGATGTATAAAGTAATGGAGTATTATCAGCTACAGCTCTGAGTCTAACATTGATATACAAACTCACCACGCTAGATGATTCAGCTCCCAATTGATCAAACAATAACAAATATTTCACGGTTTGACTGAATCTTTT
This sequence comes from Zygogramma bicolorata, assembly GCA_032362365.1. Lineage (NCBI taxonomy): Eukaryota > Metazoa > Arthropoda > Insecta > Coleoptera > Chrysomelidae > Zygogramma > Zygogramma bicolorata. Next base: position 268,723 of record JAVJAQ010000014.1, on the reverse strand, counting down.
CGATGTCTTGCTCTCTTCTCAAGTACAGCTTATCCAATCCATCTTGGCCCAGAACTAATAACGTATATGCCCAGCAATCTCTGTGACGTTTACTTAGATGAAAAAACACCTATTATATGTGTTCACTGTCTTGGAGTTCATCCCTAGAAGGTGTTTTATCTTTTGATATGGTCTACACCACCAGTGTGCAACAGTAAAAGTATCTGAGTTTGTGCCAAGATGGATTGGACAAGCTGTACCTAATCTATTGACACCATGCACCCCACGCTTCTTTCACATTACAAATAATTTCATTATAACACTATTCTCAATTCGAATTTAAAATATTTACTGCTATTAATGATAATAATAATAAATGGTCCTAATTCAATTAAGAAAAGGCGGGGTGTCAGCAGATGCTGTTTTTCAGTTCATTTTCTCAAAAGAGCGTGTTTTTTGTTTTTGAATCAATTATTTATTCTTTTTTCATTATTTGGATTGTTCCAAAAAGCGTGTTCTCTGGTTTCTCTAACAATTGTTTATTTTTCAATCTCTAGTTGTGTTTTTAATGAAAGCGTGGAAGGACTAAGGGTTTATAATGAGCGCCCAGCCTAGAGTAACAGGACCATAGGAAATGATCTCGACAGATATAATGTGTCCATTACCTCGATTTCTCAAGGGTTACAAATTCATATTGGTGGTGATTGACTACTTCAGAAAGTACTCTTTAGTGTTTCCTTTCAGGACATCGACAGCACATGTGACTGTGAAAATAATAGAAGTAAACCATTTTCTTGTTTATGGTGCGCCCCGTCTATTATTGTGTGATAACGAACCTCAGTATCGATCGAATCAAGTTCAAAATGGCTGATGAATATGAAGTGACTGTCAGATACAATACAAATCATCATCCGCAGGCCAAATCAACTGAGAGGGTGAATCGAACTCTGAAGGCGATGTTGGCCAAGTTGGTGTCAGAAAACCATTGTACTTGGGATGTGACCCCACCTAAGATTAGCTGCGAATCGAGACCGCTAAACATGAATCGACCAATTATTCACCGTATGTTATAATTGGTTGTTCTATGATTTTGTGTCGCGGATATTTTACTAGGGAAGACCTTTTTGTGGACGACGACGAATCTCGAGTTGAACCATCTCAACCGGAGGGATTCAGAAAGCTTTTTTCTGAAGTAAGGCAGAGATTGGATGCGGTATCGAAGCGGAGTGCATGAACATAGAATCCAAGGAAGCGTTACGAGGGACTGTGGCCCACGTTGGGCGCCAAAAATGTAACTGTAAGATCACAATGGAGTGTCGATCACAATTGATGAGTTGTCACGGTGACAGATACGGCACACGGTTTGCAACAGTGAAGAAGAGTTGAGTTCCTAAAAACGTTTTTCTAATTGGGCGCCAGGTGAATATGATTGCCATCAAATAGCAGTATGCATCAATCCCCGCAACTAACCAATGGAGATGAAAAAGACAAGACACGATTCCAATCAACTGATATATTCAATAGTTTTCTATAAGGAAAAGACTACACACTGGTCAAATAACAAACGAAAAATTCAGGATCATACCTGACATCAACATTAACAGTGGAGCTTAGGCAACTATGTGTAATTGAATGATTGTTTAAAGTGCCATTCAAGTACTCAGAAAAATATGTATATAAAACAAGATTACGAGTAATATAAATCATTCAATTTCTCAATCCGTACAAGGTATCCGCTAACCATGCCAACAGAGTGTTCACCTTCCAACTTCTGGAACAAAAAAAAACAAGAGGAAGCAGAAAGTAATCATAATAATAATAATAAAGGTATTCATTAATATTTATACAATCATATATGAGTAATCAAAACATTGGGCGAGATTCAGCGTACCGCACATGAGTATAGTTTTCTTCTCGTAAAAAAGTCGTGGCCCAGAGCGCAGACGCAGGATAAAAGAATATACTCGTGATATTCATCAAGTGTCGGCTCAATTACGGCTTCACAAAATAGTGACTTATTCAGTACCACTCAGATAGATATGAAATAAAGGCAAATCATTATTTCTTTGTTGTTTCAAGTACTTGCATGTCTTCAGACTTTCCAGGTCAAGCAGTACTGGAGGATCCCAAAATGTACCAAACTTGACAGCTGAAATCTCCGAGTTAGCCTTCTAGCCCGGTACGGATGCCATCGGGGAAAGTTTGTATTCCGTACGAAAACACTTGAGACAAAAAAAATCTCAAGTAAAAAGGGTTACCGTGAAAATCAATTTGACAAAATAGCCATTTAACAGATCTTTAATAAATGAGGCTACGCTGCAAAATTATTTTCTTTTAGGTAAAACCAAAATGATCAACTCAGTTCAAATGATTTTAGTACCCTAGGCAACAACTTCTGAGAATTGAATTGAACTGGCCGATACTTGCTGAAAATCCATATTAACAAAAATAGATTACAGTTTCCTGTATGATTTCCACTTAAAATGGGTTTACAAAACCGCGACGTGTGTTTCGCTATTACAATAGCTTCTTCACGCAAGATAAATAAATCACTATTCTATAATACGCTATTTATATACATGTAGGTCGAACGTCTCTTACAATAAAGGTCCGACTTAGGTCCGACATTCAACCCGTAATTAATTTGTCCAAATATTATTCGATTACATTGGAAGATTATTTCTAGAAATAGCCTATGTTAATTATTGGCCGGGAACATATTCAACAATGGTGAGTTATTTAATTCAACCTGATCATTCAGTAAATATTCTTAATTCTTCCCTCTATTGATTTCCAAACATTCTAGAAGGATAAGTTTTCAACCTTTCTGCTCAAAATGCCGTATTTTGAACTCTTGGTTGAACTCATGACCTTCTAGAATGGGGTGAGATGCATAATTAGAATTTGTTTTTCCATTCAATAAACTAGTTCTGTGTTGTCATAGGCGTGTGTTGAAAGATCTTCCCGTTTGGCCTACGTAGTACATCGGACATGACCCACATGTTAATTCATAAACTCCTGATCTTTGTGACGATTCATTTTTGTCTTTATTATACTTGATGTATATCCCCAATTTATTATTAGTACGAAATGCTGTATTAATATCATTATGTTTCAAGAATCCAGAAATGTTTACACTTGGTTTGCCTAAATGAGTTGAGGTTCAGTAAGTATCCGGCTCAGTATTGACTACTGGATACACCAACTTGAGGGCTTGACTATGTAATTTCTTTCCCACAGGTGAGTCTATTAGCTGACCCTCATATCCATTGTTAATCGCAATCTGTTTTATTATATTAAGTTCATCAACATAATTCACATCAGATAAAGGGACATTCAACAGTCTATGAATCATACTATTGAATGCGGCCACCTTATGCTGATATGGATGACACGAAGTATTGTGAATGACAATGTCCGTGTGGGACGGTTTACGGTAAACCGAAAAATCATGTTTGTGATTTATTCTTGTGATAGTCAAATCCAAATAGTTAATTGCACTATTTTCTTCCATCTCCATAGTGAAAACAATGGACGAATGAAGACCATTCATGAAATCGAGAAACTTGGTTAGCTGTCTGTTTGTACCTCTGAAACAAACCAATATGTCATCAACATACCTATACCAGTAGACATAGTTTCCTATCAATGGATAACAGGGAATTTTACGCTCCAACGTATCCATGAAAATCTCTGCTAATAGGGGACTTGAAGGGTTCCCCATTATCAGGCCATTACAGGATGAGTTGTACGTATCATCAAATTGGAAATAATTCTGTGACAAACACACTGTAAGTAGTTTCAGAATTTCTTGTTTTTCTATTGGGTTGCTATTGTTTCTTTCGAGCAATGTCTCGACCAAGTTAATCGTATCAATTGGCGGAATACTCAGAAATAGATTCTGTACATCAAACGAAATCAGTTTCGAATTATCCGGAGGGGTTTATATCTTCTGAAACTACCCAAGGCTTGAAAAAATGAAGCAGCTATTCATAATTGACTGAAACAAAAAAAAGTATGAGAAGATTTATTCAAAAATTACTGTTCGGTGGTTATGCCTAATTATTAGTCAGCAATTCAATCGAATCAATTTTGCCGTTTCCCAATAGCTGTGCCTCATTTTCAAGAAATTCAATCTCTTAACTGAATATTTTGTTATGATTTTGCCACTCGTCAGCTATTATTTGCTTCATATTGTCAATAGTAAAAAGGTTACCAGCCTTCGATATACGTGTATCAATCATTTCCAATTAAATATTATAGCAATTTGAGGAACACACGTCGAACTCACACGAGACAATTCAATTATCAGGTTGAATTCTAAATGCGTTTCCAGCGGAGTGTTTGTCAAGGAATAAGTGCTACGAATATAAAAGTGAAGTTGGCAAAACTTGCAGAATGTTCATTTGAGTACAGCTTATCCAATCCAACTTGGCACGGAAATTCGTCCCACATCCGGTTGCGCATTGAACTTTGTGTAGGTTTAAAATGGCTGCTTGCCCCACAATGCGCGAAAAAATATGATGAGATGAAGGCAGTTTTCTTCTGGACTAGATATAGCCATGAAGTGGAATAATTATAAAATTTTAGTACGAGCAGATTTTTTGGAACATTTTCTTTCGATGCACAAAATCTCCTGAGGGTAAACAATACATATTCAAGATAGGTTGATTCTGATGAAAATTTCACACCATGATTTGTAAAAAATTATTATTCCAACCTGATATCTTGAATTAATTGCTCTGATTGTCACGTTGGTCATGATATTGTTGTTTTTGACATATGTTGATTTGTCATTTTTCTTCAACCGGTTCTGTCAGAAAGCTTTATAATTACAAGTTTGAAAAAATCATATAGGTAGGTATTTCCACCAAATTTTGTTAAATAAAAAAAATATACCAACTTAATTACAAAAAATGCCTAAACTTAGAATAGTACTAGTTTACTCTATTGCCCTCTCAAAACTTTAGATCACTAATGTTGGTAAAAATTTATTTTTGTTTAAGCAATACATTACACTTCTAATGTAAAAAATATAATACCTATTGTAGTAGGTAACCGTGATGAATAGGCAGCCATGCCCATCCCATGAATTATTCAAGGGATGTAGATCATACGTTTATTTTTTGAACTGTCAAAAAATTTTCACTTAAATATTGTGGAGCTTTCAAAAAAATATCTGAAATTTTTTCACTTGCTATGGTAACCAGCCAACATTGGGGCATCTTATTGGTTGAAAAGTAGAAGTGTGAAATTTCCTTACTGAATACCGCGCAAGCTCAAATTATTCCTGGATATTCTCTTTCTGTTACGAATATTTTAAAAACAATTTCAAAATATTCGTGCGTAGAAACCATACGATGTACGAAAAAATGTTAGGAGGAATAAATTATAGTAAATTTTCGTCTCCTCATTTTACTACATGAACGCTTTTTGCATAAATAGTTTGCTTTGCATGTTATAAGTTGAAAACTCCTAAAAACAAGATTTTTAGTGCTTTTTTGATGATTTCCCTTATTTGCCGAGCAAATTTCTACTGGACAACTTCAGATTCGTGTTCAGCACCCCAAAAAGACATGCAATAATAATAAGCAAACTACCGTGTTATTTGACTATTAAAATTTCATGCAATAATTTGGTTTTCAATTCTAGTGTTATATTTTCTATTTTTCATCGGATTCTCAAATGAAGGATTATAATGATCGAGTCATACTAGTTATCAAGCGGAAGGCCGGGGTTCGAATCCTCGCCGGGCCACCGTGCTGGGTAATCGCACGTTAAAAGGTAAGGCCTCGTTGATCCATTGCTCGCACAAGTTTCGACTTTTGAGGGTTGACGTTCGTCAGCTGGTTAACGAAAACGAACAATTTTAGAACAATTTTGGAACAATCGTTGTCTGAATTCGTACAGTGTGTTATTATACAGCCCTGAAGATTTGTCAATCAACATTTTATATTTTATTTACACAAATACATAAAGTTCCTTGTGTTTTTTTCACCAATATCGTGGGTACTCCTGTTAAACATTTTTCGTCCTCTTCTCCTCATCATCTTTTGTTTTAATAGGATAAGCATCTTGGAAGAAATGAGTAAATATTCGTTCATTGTTTTTCGAATGTTCATTTGAATATGAAATACTCCACCATCCTTCAGTTTTCAAAAGTTAGTTGAAGTTTTCTAGACTTTTTAGATTATCTGAATTTCTGAAACTGATTTCATTTTCATCTTGCTATTAATGACATTATTTGTGCATAATAATTACCTCCGGTTTTTGCTAATCTCAATTTGAAATCAGTTGAGTTCAAACATACATTAAAATGCAACTGCAGGGAAAAAATTCAAATCCATTATATAAAGTAGATTTTTGTGTATGGCATAGTTATGGCCATGAGCAGGTCCCCTCAAGCCCTTCAAAAATTGCTGGGTTCGGGGTGAACCCCTCCTTTACACCCCTCACTAATCAACTGGCCATACAGAATATAAATACCCAGCTATCGATACATAACACATTGATCGGTAATTTCTCATGATTCATTTTGAATGACAATTTCAACAACACACTGTGTTTATGGAAGGTGGCAATATTTTCTGTGATATCTTACTACAAACAAAACTTCAATGCCTTGAAGTTTTTGGTACGATTATTCTTTTTTTGGAGAATATGTGGGTTTTCGACTGTGCGATACCGGTTCCGAATCATCTCAAGAGGAATATCGACAACTTGACGAAACGGAAAATTAATATCAATCAGTTTCATTGGACTCAAATTAATTCATCCACTTTCAATTTATGTTGCACAATTGATTGACATTCATTGATAGAGTCAATTTCACTATCATTTTTCCATCATCGCTAAAAGTAGTCGAATCAATATTATAATGAACATCGTCGAGGTTCGTTCAGATTCATTCTGTATAAGTTTTATGATAGACTTTCAAATGGTAATCCATTCTCAATTCAGCTGAAAAACGTGTTATCCAAATAACACCCGCTAGGTCATTTTCAATTACAATGTTTTCTGATGAATAAAATTCCTAAAGGAAAAAATATATAGTCACATTAATACTAATATACCAAGAACAGAAATATCTCAATGATAATTCTCAACAATATATGGCGTCAATATCTACCAGAGGTGTCATCAGTTTCAAAAGAGCCATCATTGGTGTCAACCTATTTTGAGCCAAATATTGGACAACCCTGTAAGTTGCGGTAGACTCGAAAAAATATGTATGAATGTCCTAGGGAATAATTTAACAGAAACAAACGGATGTATTATAGCTGCACTCACTATAACTTATCTGAGGCTTCTATGGTGTTCAAACCACATTACCATTCCCCAGAATTACACCGTAAATCGCAATGTGGTCTGGGCATTGAGGACAGGAATTATTCTTGGTAACGTATGCAGTGATGGCAACAGACATTAAGGTTCCCCCATGTGATAACCGAAAACGTAACCGATTTATTCCTGGCGATATATTCTCCAGAGCATCCGCGGGTGAATTAGGAAAAGATCTCTGTGGTCGTCAGATTCTGAATAGGTAACTATTCACGGTAAAAACAACAATATTGTCCACTCGTGATGAATGTTGCTCTTTCCGTCTCGAAATCATACAGGAAGGTTCGAATTCAGGTATATTCATAACCATTGTGATAACCTAAATGCAACAGTTGCATCACAATATAATATAAGAGCCAATTTTTTTTTCTTTTTTTTATTATTTGGTCTGTTTTGGAAACATTTTTTTTGCGTTGAAACTGTGACGTCTCAAAAGAAATATTTCAAAACTCTTGGCATTGTTTTGAAACCACATAATTGGAAGATTCATTTGTCATTGTTGGTGTTATTGACTTTGTCTTGTTTTCGTTGAAAATTTGAAATTATTCTTCTCTTTGTATCCGTTGGGAAAGTTCTGCCTTAAAAAATGTACCGAGTGAAGATTGATGACATAATATTGAATACTGAAGAGGAAACGGCGGAGTATGTAAGTATGTGTATATCAGCAGTCAAGAGAGAAAAAAGAACCGGAAAATCCGAAAAACCGAATGCAGAACAAAAGTAACTTGTGGGAAAGTCTGAAGAACCCAACTGAGAAAGACCATCAAGCCACACTGGCTCTTTCAGCCATGAGACTTTCTTGTGATAATGACTTTAAAGATAAAAAAACTCACAAGAATGCAATTTGGGAAAGAATTCTCCAAAAATTCAATGAAGATGGATTTTTCGTAGGGCAAGGTGTAGTAAATAGTTTTATGAATCAGAGGAAATACTTGATAAATATAAAGTGAATTCAATTTCGGTCATTGACTCAACATCTCCTGCTGGGAATGAGAATTATAATGGAAAAATGAAACTCATTGTAGAAGTTCAACAAGTTCTCTCAGGAGTGTCACAATTTCACGGGAAGGAGCTTCCACTGGTTCCGGTGAAGGTAGTACTACAAGTTCCTCTACAAGTAAGTGCACTAATTCTGAAGGAAAATCGATTCTATACCATCAAAAAAACAGAGCGGCGTGAATCAGACAAACTAGAGACTCTCAAATAGCAAGTTATAATTAAAAAACAAAATGAAGACATAAGGAGCAAATAATTTACCACTGTGATGAATTTTTTTCAAGAACAAAATGAGCAGAGGAATAATCGATCAATGAGCCTGATCGCAAAAATGACGGAAAAAAGAAAAGAAAGCGGTCATCCAGTAGTAATGAATGAAATTGAATGCTATTTATCAGCAATCAGTATCATCTAGATATTTTGAGTTCCTTCATTGTCCTTGGGTATTTGATTCGTTATTTTTTATGAATGATGATCAGTTACACGGAATGCAGCTAGTCTTTTGTAGTGGTAACTAGAATACTTTTTCACTAGAGTATTCCTGTTAATTTTTTGAGTTATGACCAATACTGAAATTTTACTTTTATCTTCTTTCATTCATTCATTTCAGCAATTAATATATTGACAAGTGCGTTGTTTGTCATAATACAGAGTTTTTTATTTCAATGTCAATATTTTTGTTTTTTTGTTTTTATTGATATTTTCGAAGATGGAAATCAAATACGTTTGATAAGTAATTTGAAATTTTATATCCTCTCAGAAATGAAAAAACTAGTGCACCATTATAATTAATTTGGTATTATCAGAAAACAAAATAACCTCAAGAAAGTAACTGATTTCGATTTCTCCACAAATGGTCCCCTGTGATCATTCCTTCAATCCCCATATTGATTTCAGTATTTGCTCCATGGTTGAATTCGGTATATCCATATATACATAAAATATCAGCATACCATAGTATGATACACAGATTAGTAAATGTTCCTCTTCCTGAGAAAAATTATAACAAAGAGTTAAATGTCATGAAACAATGGAAATCAAATCAAATTAATAGAGAATTTTTGAAAATCAATAAACTAAAATGTTCAAATCGTTCACTAAATGATCAATTGGACCTTAACAGTTCTCTTTCGTTGAATATATTCAATTAGTAAGTAGTAGCAGGGTTGAGTAGACCCCAATTATCTTTATGGATAAGAAATATATTTGAGGATCTTTCACTGAAGAATAATTTAGTGTTATACTACATTCGCTTAAACAATAGAGTGTATTGAAACATCCCGAAGACAATAAATTCTGTGGGAATTCAATCGTGTTTTAACTTATAGTGCCATAACTATGGATTTCCATCAAGTAACGGCCACGTCAATCCAAATAAAAATAAAACGAAACTAACACATACTAAGCTCTAACCTACTAGTGGAAGTTGAGTGTTGTCATGAATGACGACCCCATTCCAAAAACATTACGTTATTGCGATAAGTCAATCAACGACGTGAAGTTGAATATGTTTTCAAAACAATATTGAATACGGTTCAAAGCCAAGAAACAACTATGTTGTATTATCGTTATATGTCACTTTAATACTTATGTTATAGAGATGTGAAATTTCCGTGTAGGTTACATAACAATATTACAATATCAAAAAGGTTATGTTTAAGCAATTTATCTGTAACGTACCAGATTCATGATTTATATATTATATAATTGTCAAATTATCAGAACATTCACCAATAATGATTTATTTGATACCATAATATAACATTATTCTACATTAAGTCAAACCTCATCTTGATAACTCAGTGACTTGTATTTATCAGTGATGTATAAATAACGTTGAGTGGTTATATTTTGTGACAGAATCACACCATATTCCCAGGAATGGTTCTGGAATATTGATGAATGAACATGGAAAAATGTAAAACGAAATAACGAATATAATAAAAATGAATATTCGGGAGTTCTAAAATTGAAAACTCCAAGTATTATATGAAGAGGAGCATATATATTAATGTTCCATTTTTTTTTTCATCTGTTTTATTTTCTGCTTAGACCTTTTAAACCTCTGCCACTGTTTCCTGAAACGTTCTTCCGGTGAGGTCTGGAAAACAGAATCATCAGCGGCATCTGAAAATTATTAATAAAAATAAATATTAGGGGTCACATGCTTCATTCCTCATCGTAAAACAAAAATCTGAAGTCAAAACGCGAGGTTCTTTTTTCGGAAATTGTGGGTCATTCACAGTTCACATGACATATGCATTATATGTCAGAAAACACAAACACCGAAACCCAAAATACACTATTTATTCCCAGTAAACTTTAATACAATACGTGTGCAACCTAACACTCAACTATCTCAACTCAACTGACCTCGGTCTCTCGATATTGTACCCAGGCGTATGTAATCAGAGGGATTCGTCATCGGAACATTCGTCATCTCCTACATTCGGCCATCCTGCAAAGATGTCTGTCCTCAGAACTTATACTGACCCAAAAACAACAAATCAAAATTAAACAATAATTTCATTGGTGACTTGCGCCATGTTATGTGGTAACGTTCACTGAAAGTAACGTTTACTTCATCCATTGATAGAGCAACGTTTGCTCGATGGTGACGTTCACCAAAGGTAACGTTTACATTTTTTTTGTACTTTAAGAGCAACGTTTGCTCAGTGGTGACGTTCACCTAAAGGTAACGATTACAATTTTCGTTCTAATAGAGCAACGTTTGCTCAGTGGTGACGTTCATCAAAAGTAAACGATTACAATTTTTATACTGATAGAGCAACGTAACCTCAGTGGTGACTTTCACCAAAAGGTAACGATTACAATTTTCATACTAATAGAGCAACGTTTGCTGAGATGTGACGTTCATCAAAGGTAACTTTTACCTTTTCCTATTGTGTGGAGTAACGTTTGCTCAACTTACGTTTGATCACCTTGTATGCTGATCCACCTCTTGGGATGATCAGGGGACATCACTGTTCTTGAGCGTTTGGAACCTTCTCTGAGATCTTCCACTTCATATCGGTCATTGATCAAAACTTTCGTGACTTTGAAAGGCCCTTTATATTTTGCTTTCAGTTTTTTAGTCGTACCTGTAGCTTGGAAACTCGTTATTTGAATCATAACCAAATCACCCACGTTATACTTTATCGCATCACGTCGCAGTCGATCATATCGTTGCTTTTGTGATTTCTGATCTTCTGTTATATGTTTCGAAACTTTATTCCTAATATAGTTGAGATCTAGGCGGTCAATCGAACTTCTCACACTATTCAATATTTTGGCCTCCATTCCATGGGATGGATTGAATCCGATCAGAACTTCCAATGGTGTGGCATTTATACCTCTATTGTGACTGATATTTACCGCATACTGAACCTGTTTTATATACAGATCCCACTCCCTAGGATATTTCCCGGCAACCGTAGTTGAGAGGGCATTTACTATAGTTTGATTGTAACGTTCACACTCACCATTGCTCCTTGGAGTAGCAACAGCATTTAGAATATGTTTAATACCATAATTCTCGCAGAAAGTACGGAAACTACCAGAAGTGAAAGCTGAACCTCTATCGCTGATTATTCTGGTTGGCGATCCAAAAAGGTATGTGGGGCTAGTCAATGCTTTAATGGCATGCTTGCTCTTTTGACTACGTACTGGTTCGATTACAGTGAATTTGGTAAATCCATCAACAATGACGAATAAGAATTTATTTTTATTTTTACTCGTCTCAAATGGTCCAACATGATTTATGTGTATTGTATGGAATGGAACTGCAGGCTTTTCAATTGGATTCAACTTACATTGTTTGTATGTATTTGTTTTCTTAAAATATGCACAATTCAAACATGCTCTGATATATTTCGTGACAAACTTTCTCATTCCACCAAACCAATAATTTGCTTTCATGCGTTCCAGGGTTTTTTCGAGGCCCTTATGCCCTGAATCATCGTGGCACAGCCTACATATTTGCATGCGAGCCATACGAGGTACCACCCAGGCTTTACCCCCATTATCCAACTTTCTATACAGCTTGTCCTTCTTCACTTCATAATTTACAAAATATTGTTTCGCTTCTCTAGTTTTCTCCTCTTTCAATATCCGTATGATTTTACAAATTTGGTTATCTTGAAGTTGTGCACTGGTTATCCAGTCAACTTCAGTGATATCTATTTGGAAAACATCCATCTCGATGGTTGGGAGAATCCTACTTAACGCGTCGACATGGGCCATTTTTTTTCCAGCTCTGTATTCGATCTCAAAAGTATATTCTTGTATTTCGAGCCACCATCTCCCAATACGTGGTATGAGGTCCTTTTTTGTAAGAGTTAGTTTCAAAGCGTTGCAGTCAGTGATCACCTTGAAATGTATTCTAAGCAGATAGACTCTGAAGTATCTCAGTGCATAAACGACAGCCATTGTCTCGAGCTCATATGAATGATATTGCCGTTGATGCACCGTCGTTTGTTTACTGAAATAAGCAACTACGTGTGATTTGCCTCTTTAATCGAACTGCATAAGCATAGCACCCATTCCAACTGAACTTGAATCTGTGTGAAGCTCCGTTCGCAAATCCGGGTTGAATATGACCAATATAGGGGCTGACGTTAAAACACTTTTTATTTTATCGAAAGCTTTTTGTTGGGGTTCACACCATTCAAATTTCACATCTTTCCTTTTTAGTTTCGTAATTGGTTCGATGATAGTGGCAAATCGCTTCACAAACTTTCGAAAGTAGCTGGATAACCCGATGAATTGTCTCACTTGTCTGACATTTCCAGGCGGCGACATTTTTGAAATTGTTTCTATTTTAGCTTTACCTGGTCGTACACCCTTCTCACTGATTTCCCTTCCTTAGTATTCAATTTTCGTTTGAAAAAAAAAATTCACTCAATTTCAGAGTGAGGTTATGTTCTCTCAATTTCGATAAGACCATATGCAAACGTTCAAGACCTTGATCAACTGTGGTCGATGGAATTATATCATCAATATATGGAAAAGATATGTTATTTCTAAGATCTCCCAGAACGGTGTTGATCAAGGACTGAATTACCGATGGGGCATTTGTGAACCCAAATGGCATTCGTAAGAATTCATTATGCACATCGGGGATAACAAACGCTGTCTTAGATATCGAATTTTCCGCCATAGGTACTTGATAGTATCCAGAAGCCAGATCAAGGGTTGTAAAATATTTATAACCACCCAATTTATTGATTTGTTCATCTCAGAGGAAGTGGGTATTTATCTTTAATAGTAATAGAATTCAGTTTACGAAAATCTACGCACATTCGATAGTCATTTGTTTTCTTTTTCACCAAAACGACAGGGCTTGCAAAAGATGACACAGATTCACGAATAATACCGTTATCTAAAAGTTTTTGAATGATATTACGTAATATCTGTTTTTCAGTTTCAGGAACACGGTAAGGTCGATGCACCACCGGAATATCATAAATACATTTGATGACCATTTCAACTGTGCTTGTTCTACCCAGTTCCTTTAGAGAGCGAGAAATGCAATCTGACAATGTATGAAGCAGTTTTTCACACCGTTTTTTGTCATATCAACATTGCCACATTCTATTTCACAAACAGTCCCCTCACTATCGTAAACATCTACCATATTAACGGAATGTCTGTTCAATTCAGGCAAATAATGTAAAATCACGTTTTTATTACGTTTGATGAACGTAATGTGTGGTTGATTCAGAAAATCTCTTCCCACTATCAAGTCATGTTTCAAAAATTCATCATCAATAATAAATACACTCACTTCCGCTGAAACACCTTGAATGGCTATGTTCAACCTGCAATAGTTTCTGGTTTGTAGGGTAGTACCCATTAAACTACATAATGTTACTTCTCTCGACAACATCATAACAATATTCATTTTTTTGGTAACAGACATTTCCATTAACGTGATAGAACTACCTGTGTCAATCAAACACTGAACTCTTATGTTATTAATCCTCGCAGTTTGTAAAAAAATATTATCATACAATGATTCAACTTCATCGCATATCTCTTGAACTTCTCTCTTGAGTGACGGGCATTTGGGAGCTGAATGCCCTAAGCGATTACAATTTGAACACACCAAGCGAAGTTTTCTACAATTTTTAGCTATGTGCCCCTGAATACCACAATTGAAACAAGTAAAGGCCCCTTTAGTTTTTGTCCTATTATGATCTTGAGTAGGGCGTCGACTATTGTATGACGTGGCTTGGTAACTAGTACTAGGAACTGAGCTTGGAGGTGGCATATCCCCCATAGTATTCAGATAAGCATATAATGAATTAGCATCCGTATTTCGAGCTGACCTAACAGTACGAGCTGAATTTTCATCTGTTATACCACCTATCACCGCATCAATCAAATATTCGTCAGGTATTTTCAAGTTGGTTGCTTTCAATTTTGACAACTTTTGGAAACAATAATCGCCTAAGTTCTGACCGGGTTTCGTTTCATAATTAGCAGCACTCTTCAGTGAGTTAGAAAATGAAACAGACTTACGAAATTGCAGTTTCATCGAATGTTTCACTTCTTTCCAGCCTGCGCCATATTTGGTCTTTTCATCAAACCACTGCCGTGCATTACCTCTCAGCCTCCCCGAAATCAACCCTATTATAGCATCATCATCCCAACCATTTCTTGCTGCCAAGTTGTCCACTCTTTCAAGCCATTGTTCTTCCACTGAGTCATCCTGCGATGGATCAAACAAAGGAACCAAAAACTCGTCACCTGTCTGCAGAGCGTACTTGGCTGGCTTTTTCTTCAATCCTTCCAATTCAGCTCTCAATCTTTTCAGTTTCCTTTTCGTGGAACCATCACTTTCACTACTCGAGGAAACACGTCGTTTCCGCGAAACTTTTTTATATTTATCTTTACGTTTATTTCCATCCATTATCGTACGAAGTTGTGAAAAAACGTACGAAGAACGTATTTACATTCTCATCCCACCGCTGTCTTTGTCAGAAAACACAAATACCGAAGCCCAAAATACACTATTTATTCCCAGTAAACTCCAATACGATACGTGTGCAACCTAACACTCAACTATCTCAACTCAACTGAACTCGGTCCCTCGATATCGTACCCAGGCATATGTAATCAGAGGGATTCGTCATCGGAACATTCGTCATCTCCTACATATTCCTACATCATATATATTTCGATCAAACTTCAATCGGTTGGCCCGTGCTTTCGATGGCCGAACATCTTTCACATCTGATTCTACCTTCTTCGATAGTATTTGCCGAAATATTTTCATTGTCCATAAAATCTGAACGATAGGACACAGTACCGCGTTTTGACTTCAGATCCGTGTTCTACGTGAACAATAGAGCCTGTAATAACTCATATTTGTCTAAAACTAGCCGTTTTGGATCTATCTATTAAGACGACTTTTTATATTTGAATAGAAACAAAACATTTTACTCTCATCCTTTTATTAGCTCCATCGCTCATATGAGCATATAAATGCTTGTTCATCACCAACGATACTGGAAAATTTAACTTCGCATAGCGTCACTTGGTGAGATGATTGTTACATATATGAGTAGCTGTTGTATCACATAAACGTTGATACTCACCTGTATGATAATATTGCATTTTATAAACTGAAAAAAAACAGTTATTCGTTGTTACAGAGTATAACGTCGCATACACATATTAGGATAATATTTCATATTCATACATAACAGCTGTCTTACAAAGTAAATAATGCAATATGATCCGGAAAAATTGTTCTACAATTCATGTTCAGTTCATATTGGGGAGAGATGAGGTGTGAACTTTTGAGAAATGTTTCAGATATTTTCAATATTCTCATAGCTGAAGAAATATTTAATGTCGTCGTTTCAATTGGACAATTTTAATTTTTCTCAATTCGGGAAAATGTCTTACCACTTACACAATGAGTGCCCATGTTCATAATCGAATATCATTCGAGGAAAGATTTCTGACCCACTGTGAATCGTAAGTTACGAATACTGATCAATTTCAAGATGTACGTCGTCGAAGAAGCGAACATTGTATTATTAATAACCAATTGATCGCTACTCTCACATAGACTTCAAGTTATTTCAGTTAGCTAGAGAATGTTTCATTGAAAACCGAACAATACGTTATCTCATGAGAATGTTTACTTCAAACATTATTTTCAAATTCGATGTGTCACTAGGCAATATAACTTTAGCTCTATGAAATGAACAAAACGTTATGTATTAAGATGAAAATCTAGTATTATATTCATATCTCCAAACCTATAACTGAAATAGCTCATAGTGAGAAAGTCATGAAGAGGTGAGAACAATAATCAAACAATAGTCCAGTTCAGCAATTATTTCGAAATAACCGTCAATGTGCTCGATGAGGCTTATGAATCCATACACTTCTAGACACGACACACACCACGCACCAGTCATTAGAAACCGTTCTCTTCATTCCCCACTCTATCAGAACGATCGACAGAGTAATTTTCGTAGAGGAAAACGTGACCTCCATGAGCTTGAAACTAACAGCAGTAATTTGAAAATTTTCGGTTTATGGAACTTTCTAGCCTTCTAGTGTGAAGTACAATCAGGGGATGTGATTCAAA
The DNA here is from genome assembly GCA_032362365.1 of Zygogramma bicolorata. Classification (NCBI taxonomy): domain Eukaryota; kingdom Metazoa; phylum Arthropoda; class Insecta; order Coleoptera; family Chrysomelidae; genus Zygogramma; species Zygogramma bicolorata. The sequence continues at coordinate 251,799 of JAVJAQ010000014.1, read as the reverse complement.
ATAAACCGATGTCGAAATAATCTCGTGAAAATTCAGCATATTGAACAATATTGGTCGGCTAGAAAAAAGAAACCCACTATCAGCAATAGGGGTTTATCGCATACCGTGCACCTGTGAAAAAGTATACCGACGAAAAATCTATTGGAACTAGGCTAATAGAGCATGAAAGAAACTGCAGACTAGGCCGAACTAACGAGTCGGCTGTGGCGAGACACGCACTCAGTAAAGGAAACCACAGGATTCTGTTTGAAAACGCGAAACTTATTGCTCCCAACCAGGGATACCATAGCCGACTGATACGGGAGATATCAAACACACGGATACTTTCAACAGAAAAGAAGAAGCTGTGAACCTCAACCGAATATGGAATCCCATTTTAAAAAGACCGAAAAAACAAATATTATGATGGCAGGTAGTGCGGCAATTATTACTAATGATACTTCTCCGAATCTAGAATTACGAGAATCAATATTGAAACTTTTCCTAAAGGTCAATATTTATGAAAATTCTCCGAATCTAGAGAAAGTAATTGAGACTTAAAATTACCTGAATCTATATCTATATATATATATATATATATATATACGCTTAACGAAGTCGTAACCACCTATCATCGGAGTCAAACTCAAGGTAAATGAGTAAATGAGCCTCTGAAGGAGCGTGTCACTCGCGCCAGCGAAATATCAGGAAGAAATTCCAAAAAACGACGGCCTTCGAACCCTATCAAAAGTAGTGATACTAGCTCTCAGTTACTGTTTTTAACCGCATGTATCCAAATATATTTGCATTCCTTCGAATTTTACGGACAATCAATTGAAGAATGTGGTGTCAAACCCATTGAAAGATAGCTGTTTAGTAAGTTGTGTTTTCATATATAGGCGTGAAAGTGTTGCTGTTGGTCAAAATATCTCTTTCCACCTGTTCATTCCACAAGATAATTAGCAGTTTTACCAAAATAATCTGTTATTATTAATAATTCTCTCTAGTATGAACTATGCTTCCAGTCTCTTCATAATTTCCAGCTGGAAATGTGGTGAGAGTTTGCGATGGAATTGTGGATAGCTTATATGAATTTTCACCTATAACTTCGAAATCAGATGTCAGTATAGTTGTGAGGTATTATGGCAGAACATATTTGGCATTTGGGCACCTCCGCCTAGTCACACCACCTCTTTATTTCTATTTGAGAAAGTTGGTTATTGTATTTTTATTCGACCGCATCGATCGCAGTTACCTTCTTCAGCTCACTTCATAGTTGAAGTGTACTATCACTATTTTACCCAAGATGGTGCCATCAATTCCATTTCGCGCATCTGAAAAAAATTCCAACTTTGCATTCTCGCTTTTTTCAATTATATGAAAAAACCCCTTCGTGTTTTTGGCCGGCTTCACTTGAAGCACTTTCTGAACTTGTTTGAGTTACGCACGCTATCCGCCATTGCGAATCTCTTCCTCGTGTTGAAAAGAACCTTTTCGTTCGAAGATTAAATTACCCTAATTAGTTTTTTTGTACACCGGCTGGTCTTCCCAGATGAGTCAAACACCTATATTCGTTTCGACAATGTTTTGATGGCACTTCGCTATCAAGAGCTTTCAAATTCATGAAAATGTTGCTTAGAAGTATATTGATTTTGTAATGTCGCTATACTTATTCCACACTAACTTTCTAGCGAGAAGATTTCGCCACAACCATCACCCCCTGTAATTCAGTTAAAAAACTCAGAGTCTCCAGAGCGTCCGTTTTAATTTACCAGCAAAACCCACTATAACTGCCCCTGAGAAAGTTTCAACTCAATATGGCGCAGAAAGTTCCTCATACAGGGTGAGTTCTGGTTTCTTTACGCATATGTGGATCAGAATCTATCCTGAGAGATCCATACTGAGAGGCTGGCGAGGTCGCAATTTTTAAAAAAATTCGATGCTGAGATGGCTCACTGTGATGACTGTGTACATCGTCGCTCATGTATGGCATACTTTGTAGGGGTACTAGCCCAGTTGTGAAGCTCGTATCTGATAGACAGAAACGCATCATCAGGAGCTTATTTGGCCTGCGATCTACAGACACATGTCGTCCACTCTCTGAAAATCATAATATCTGAACCATATTTGAATTCCATATACATACCGCTGTCTGTTTCATTCAGGATAATTTGGATGGATTCAATGCTTCTGGTGAAATTAATAAATAAACCACCAGAACTGCTAACAAATTCTATTCCCCCTGTCTCACTGAATCAGATAAAATAGGGAAAATAATTACTTCACTAAGAATATTCAATTACTCACCTGACTCATTATAACCTTTTAAAAATAAAATTTTCAAAAGAGTGTGTGAGAAATAATTCGAAGGAAGAAGCTACTTCTCCATTACGGAATACTTTGAAGACCAAATTCATGTTCATTCTAGCCAATTTGAGTGAGTTATGGTGTTTCAATTATAAGTTTCTCATTTATGTTGTGTGTGTAGTATGTCTCCCATTTATACAGTTTGTGTGGTGTGAGCTATTGTTCAAAATACCATTCTTAGTTTAGTATAGTTTTAGATAAATTGACCAATTCGATACTTGTTATGCAAGTCACATGAATAATAAATGATTTGAGGGAAGGAGTGGAAGAAAAATATAACACCGACGGGTAGAAATTGGAAAGATGGTGAACTATTCGAATTATAAGCTCTCTCAGCTAGGAATCCGTCATCACTTGTTTTTTAAGATTCGAACCTTGAGTATTTTTATCCATTATTGTATCCACTTCCATTATAATTTCAGCTACGTATTACAGTACATGTTCTTCGACAATTTTTTCGGAAGAAACATCATTATTATCCGGTCACACAATCCCCGTCAGTATAGTCTCAAAAATACTCGCGGAACTTTCAATTTTTTGTTCCAATCGTACCACTTTTCAATGCGATGTTTCTTTCACTGAATTCCATCGTTGACTTCATTTTTCAATTATCTTGTATTTCAGTCAATGTGATCTGAAAGAGGTAGAAACCGAAATACATATATTGTTATCATAAGCTGAATCTTTTGAAACAGCGGCCACTAAAATTTATGAAAAAATTAATATTCTCTTAAAAAAAAATTGTTGACGATGAAATTCAATGAACGTTCAGTTTATTCAGCTATAAAGCTACTGAATACAACTATCTTATAACATGGAATGTTAAATATTGATTATGAACATCAAAAATACAATGGAATATATTATTTTCCGAGTACACCCTGTATGAAATTCAATAAAATTATTCAATAAATATAAAAATCATTATTTTAGTCTATGATATTTTTTCTGGAGACCAAAAATCCAAATTTTTCAGAAGTCAATGTTCGTTTCGACAAAATTTCCACACATTTCTCGAAAATTTATTAAACTTCCACAATTTTTCATTTCTATCGGCAATTTATTGAAAGTTTTCAAGGCTTTATAAAATAGTTGATTTTGTCCAAAATTTGTATTATACCTTTTCAATTTGATATCATTGGAATTCCTTGTATTATAATTTGTGTGGTAGCTAGTGAGTTCCGAGTTGTCTTTCAGGTATTTTGGAAGCATGTTATTTTCCAATTTATATAAAAATATATGAGTATCCAGATACAATCTCTGTTGAACACTCAAAATTTCAAAGGACTCATGCATCCATAATACTTTGGTATAGATATCTTTATTTAAAACTACTCTCAGAGCCCTGTTCTGTAATTTCGGTAGAATTTTCATCTGAGTTTTATTCAGAGTGAATAATATTGTTGAACAATATTGTTGAACAATATTGAAAATGGGGTTCTATTATAGATCTGAATATTTTGAATTTTGTTTCATTTGTTAGGTGTTTTCCAATTCTTGATAATAATCCAGTTTTTCTAGCTATTTTTCCTGAAATATATGTGAGATGCTCATTAAAATTTAGTGAATTATCTAACAACACACCTAGATATTCGAATTCAGAAACGATTCCAATTTTTTCGTTGTCAATAAAAAGAGATCTTGAATTTTGTACCGATTATAACCAACATCTACATGGAATGGTTCGAAGCATTTGCCATCGAACAGGCCAAGAACGAACCCCGCGTCTGGTTGAGATATGTAGACGACACGTTCATAGTAAGAAAGCACGGAGATGCAGAATTAGACTCCTCTCTAGAACATCTGAACAATGTGAGGCCCAACATCAAGTTCACAATGGAAAAAGAATATCAGAGCAGATCGCCGTTTCTCGACGTGGAGGAGAAGAGGACCAGAAATTTATGGACATCAGTCTACAGGAAAACAAAGCGCACACTGGACAATACTTGAATGAGCAATCCAATCACCATCAATCGACGAAGCGGGGAATCGTCCAGTCTCTGATTGATCGGGCAATCACACCCCGTAACACCAAATAAAGTCTAGACAAGGAGCTAAGCAACATAATGAAGGATCTTCAAAAGAATGGCTACTCAAAGAAGCTGGTGGATCATACATTGGTCTGGACGAATCAAAGAAACACTAAGGAGACACTGAAACAGAAAATTCTTACCAAACCCTACGTGAGAGGACTATGAGAGAGGATCAAGAGGATAGGAGGAAAATACAACGTCAGAGTCTGTTCTCGATCAGGAAACAAAATACGCAGTCAGCTCACAAAAATTCAACTACCGGATAAAAACAGCGACACCAACAACTGCGTTTATTGGATACCATGTGAGTGCGGCAAATCCTACATCGGAGAAACTAAAAGACCATTGGAAGTGAGAATAGGCGAGCACAAGAAAAACACACAACGAAGAGAAACAACGAAATCAGGAATAGCGGAGCATGTTTGGACAAACCATCACAGCATCAAGTGGCCTGAGATCATACAAGAGGAGGAGCACTGGAAATTCAAGCCAGACGCATACATCTTCAACAACATTCAGTCACCCCAGCGTGGATATCCGGAATGTGTGAACCCCTCTTATCCAAGGCATGTACTGACTTCGGCTCGATGAGGAAGAATCTCGCGCCAATACATCCATTTCCCGCTGAAAATCGATTAGAGCACTTCTAGTAGGAGCACCCGCTTGCCTCCTGTTAGTACCACCTCTTCCACCACCAAAGGGAAAACGGGGCTTTATCTTTGACCACACCTCGAAATATTGTTAGTAATCACCCTAAGACGATTGCGGATACCAGCAATCGAAGTCGTGAGTACACTCAAATTGAAACTTGGTTTCAACATTTCTCTATATCATTCCTTCCTTCATTTACATTTTTTGACTGGTATTTTTCATTCCATACCTCAATTTTCTTGTCACAATATTATTTTATTCATTTATTTATTTAAAATTTCCGTGACACATTCCATATCAGATAACTCGATTTTTTTTGTAACAGCATTACTTTTTCTTCAATCAATCAATCCTGAATTTTATTTTTGACCAAAAAATTTGATTTTTCTCACTTGATTTGTATTTTTACCCTTTCGTTCTTAGCAACATATTTCAATAGAGTTAATAATATAGACAATGGAAGTCCAAACCATTACCATTCAGTACTGAAAGTTGTGACTTTTTTTCGGACTACAGTGACGGAAATTGTATGACCAAATAACAATGATATTTTTAAGAAACACTCGTATTGTTATGACTAGCTGAATTTGTTATGGAAGTGGCTACAAAAATTGATGAAAAAGCCTGAAGGTCTTTTAAAACAAAACAGGTTTTACGATGGAACCTAACGAGCAGAACGTCGCATCCAAAAACACCAAATTCGACTATTCAATTCCTGGCAAATATTCTGAAATAACCATTGATATTCACCATCTGAAAAAGAGATTATTATTGCTCCCTGGAATAGGAAATATATCAGATGAAACCGACCTTGTATGTCTTACCGTTTCCGGGATAGAAATGGCGGGATCAGCTGAAAAAAACTGGCAGTAAATCATCGAGTCGTTCCGATATCTTGGAAGGCTATATCGGTCCTCTTGGAATTATGACGGTGATACGCGGCCTGATATGGGCTGCGAAAGTTTCTAGGACAAGCGAGACGCTTTGAGGGGGGTGCAGAATGGTCCTGTTTAGATAAAACGTGCATTAAGCAAATTTCTCGTTTGAATAGTAGCAACGGTTGTTCGTATCTGGATTGATTTTTTGTGCAAATTCCTTTTAACCCATCGAAAAAGGTTTTTGGATCACTTTTTCCATCGTGCATGATCTAACAGTCATAGAATAATTTCAAATGAATGAATGAATGTATTGAAAAATAATTCATTCCCAAGAATATCTTCACAAGGAAAGAGATATAACATGTATCACAACATAGGTACCTGAATCACCATTATTCGAGATTTTAGACACTCTGTGAAAGTATTATATTCCTTGTTCAAGTCACTCGATTGATCAACCACTTGATTCAAGCCATTGAAACATTTTATATCGGAGAATTCTTTAGTTTGCAGACTGCATCATCCAAACACCTTCATGTTCACTTTCACTACTTGGTATATCACCAACACTTCTTCAACTTATTTCAGGATTTTTTGCTTCATTTCAGGAGTAATCCGTGTGATGGTTTTGACTCTCCACCCTGTAGCTAACAATTCTACATTTGAAAGCGATACGGATAATTTTCACGCCCTCTCCATATCGAAAACATGCATCTGTTTCAAAGTTCTTCGATGTGAAATCATCTTATTACAAGCAACTGTCACACTACAACACTAACAGAGATTTTTTGTTTGAATTAAGCGCAGAAAAATGACGCAAATAAGCTATTCGCGTTTTTTATTTTTCCCCTCATTACGTGTAAAGCATTGACCGTTTCGGATGAACCGATTTTTTCAATTATCAGAATATCACCTAGTTTAGGCATTGTGAGTAAAACGATATCTGATTGCGAAAAAATTAAAAACCTGTCAAGCAGCAACGACAGAAAGTAAGAAAAATTCCAAAGCATATAGATAAAATTCACCTCTGGTTCATTATAAAATGAAATTGGTACAGGTGGAAAAAATAAGGGAATTATTTTAGCGGGTTGTAACCATTTCTGTTTCGTTCGTACTTCCTTGGTTTTGGGTATTTTTCGAACAGATTTTTCGGTATAGTATTATTTTTACCTTGCTCGTCTTCCTCATCAAAATTATTAGGACCAATAACAGGGCTGAAGTCCCAATATGCAGGCCAAAAATATTGTTGTTATTTTTGGGGCTCTTCGATTTGTTGATCGGAGTCAGTCGATCCGCTATATTGTTGATTTTGGTATATTTCGTCAACATTCAGTTTAGTGTGCCGTACATTCGTGAAGTTTCCTTTTCTTCGATTGGGAATTTGGGCAGAATTAGTGGTTTTCCTTGTAGTACCTTCACGTCTTTAAAGAAAATTTTGTTTTTGAGATGAATTTCGCAGGTCTCTGGAATCTTGACTAGGGTGGGTACTTCTATTTATAAATATCGGTCGGTTTTGCATTTCGAAAATATTTTTTCGTTCTGGGCTGGAATTATCAACTTTTTCTCGAGTGACTTGTTCGATTATTGACTCTGCTATATTGATCTGGACGGGTTGACAATCAGGTGCGGTGGTCTTCTGGAAGAAGGTCTTCAGTGCAGAAGTACGTTTTTTTCGAAAATGGGCATGGACTCAATTCGAACTGGATTTTTATGTTGCCTCGTGCCAATTATGGGTGTTTAGTAACGAAAGTATATCGGTTGTGAACGATAGGGTAAAGGTGGAAAAATGTAAGACCTCCACTTCTAATAATCGGGACATGAATCGGAAAAATCATTCTCTAATTCGAGGTAACAACTTGTGTACAAAAAAAATTATAATACGTCAACATATTTGCTTGAAAGTGGTTGACAATGTTCCCTGCTGAATAGTAATGGTTCGGACTTCCATTGTCTATATTATCAACTCTTTTGCAACCTGTTGCTGAGAACGGAAGGATTAAAACACAAATCAAGTGAGAAAATCGAAACAAAATCAAATTTTTGGTCAATAATGAAATTAGGGATTGATTGATTGATTAGGGATTGAATTATGCTGACGATAGCACGGTTGTTGTATCTGCAAAAACAACAGATGACCTAGAATTGAGAGCAAACATGGTACTTTCCGAATTATCTTCGTGGTGTAGGAGAAACCATCTCATAATAAATCTGAAAAAAAAAACGTGTGTATGCAATTCTCAGGACCTCGTCAGAAGCACGAAAATATGAACCTCGAAATGAATAACACATCTATATACAATTCAGAAAGCACAAGTTTTCTTGGCACAAGGGTGAATGGTGATATGAGCTGGATTGATCACATTAACCACGTCTGTTCTAGGCTGAATAAATGTTTCTTTGCAATTTTAACTCTGAGAAAAACTCTTGATGAGGGTTCTCTGATGCAATATTATTTCGCAACTGTACATTCCATAATATCGTACAACATCACTTCATGGGGTCAAGCCACTCAAACAGATCGTGTTTTTGTGATTCAAAAAAAATTATTCGCGTAATATTCAACTTGGACTACTTGGACAGTCTTGCCGAGACACCTTCAAATCGAAGAATATATATTTCAAAACTACTGCTACACGCTACACACAAAAAATAATCTAGAGAACTACAATAAACACTCTGATATACATTCCTTCAATACGCGTAATAGTCATAAAATATGTGCCAAGAAGCACAACCATGCATTTTTTGAGAAATCACCGGAGAGTGCGGGTATTCATTTATACAATATTCTACCTATGCAACTGAAATCTGCTGAATCTACAAGATTTTTCAAGAAAAATCTCAAAAACGTTCTACAAACGAACTGCTTTTACAATCTCCGGGAATTCTCGAACTACTGCCTGTCAAACTGCATGTCTTGTCATTCGCCATCTCTTTTATATGTGACCGGTCTTAAAACATTAGTTATTTATGTGATGTATTTTAAACGTAGGTACTTAGATGTCGCCTCATTTTTATACTGATTTTAAATTTTAACTTCTATTTTTTATTCTTTCTCGTTTTTATTGTACTGTTCCAATCTGTACAGACTAACGAAACATATCCATTTCTTTGTAAGTGGCTTATATGATAATAAACTGATTGATTGTTTGATTGATTAATTGATCAAAGAAAATACTGTTGTTACAAAAATCGAGATATCGATTATGAAATATGTGTCAAAAATTTTGAATAACGAAATAAATGAAATAATATTGTGGCGAGAAAATTGAGTTATCGAATATGAAATACTAGTAAAAAAATGTAAATAAAGAAATTGAATAGTATATTATGAAAAAATGTTGAAACCAAGTTTCAAGTTGAGTGTACTCACGATGTTTCGATTGGCATGGGCCGGCTGCGGCTCGATGAGGGAGAATCTCGCGCCAATTCATCTATTTTCCGCTGAAGATCGATCGTCACACTTCTAGTAGTAGCACCCGCTAGACTCCTTATTAGTACCACCCTTCTCCCCACCATAGGAAAATCGAGGGCTTTATGAGCGACCACACCTCGAAATATTGTCAGGAAGGCGATTGCGGATACCAGCAATCGAAACGTCGAGAGTACACTCAACATGAAACTTGGTTTCAACATTTTTTCATAATATTTCATTCAATTTCTTCATTTATATTTTTTTATTGGTATTCATATTTTGATTTGATTCTCTCACTCGATTTGTGTTCTGATCCTTCCGTTCTTAGCAACAGGTTTCAATAGAGTTCATAATATATACAATGGAAGTCCGAACCATTACTCAACATATTATTGAATTTTGATATATTCGAATCTGTAGAAATGTTCGTCAAGTAATCAATCATTTCTTTCAGTTCTAAGCTTGTTATTATGGAGTTGTGTCATGCATTTAATTTCGCGAATGTTATCGTGTCTTCCAAATTATCGATGAAAGTGATAATATGTTGGCAATCAATATCGCTGGTATCAGACATTTTGATAAAACACTTATGAAAGTTTACTTATATTCTATGAAAATTTAATACCTACTGATTCTTCATCACGATACAAGTTTTCAACCAATAGAGACCCATTATTTTTCAATCAAGTATGATGAACATTTGACGTTCTTCAAAATCAGAAGATATTAAATTTAAATTTAGAATATAGCTAAACTTCGATAATTATATTATCAAAATGTTTGATATAAGCGAAACGGGTTAAGGCTCAAGATTCGAAGTAGTCCATTGGTCGCGGTGGAGTGGTATAGGTAGTGTAGCGGTTAGCACGTCCGCAATCCAAGCGGGAGACCAGGGTTCGAATCCCCGCCAGGCCACTATTCTGGGTAATCAGACGTTCCAGCACACCATTTCTCGCACACATTTCTAATTCTGATGGTTGACGTTTGTCAGCAAGTTCACAGAACGAAGAACAATATGAGTCATGAATTCGAAACCACTCTCGGGCATTCTGTTTTTTTTCATTTTTGTCCTTTTTTATTCTTCATTTTTTATTGTTGTATTTTCCGAGGTTATACCATTGATTACAATTTTGTAGAATTTTTCAGAGAAATACGATTAATTACTATTGTTGTGTTCAATACAAACAAAAATAATATTTATAGTTCTTCATTATTTATCGGGTATAGATAGAATAGCGCATGCAACTCTCATGTAATGGTTATTAATACACTAGTATGAAATATACGAAACTCTCCTCCGGCTCTTTTCGTATCCTGGTTAATGCTCGTGTATCAATAACCATCATTACATTATCGTTAGTTATACTATTCTCATTTGGACTGAAATGTCGACAGAAACCTATGAAACTTCAAAAGAGTAACAATTAATAGACGTTCATACAGGAAGTTGAAGTGAATATTCTGAAATGAACACTGAAATATGAATGACCTACCACATTGAAATGAAATTCCACCTATGAATTGATTGGTAATTTTTGATATTTTTTGGTATCTATGAAGAAGCCAAAAAATAAATCCTCAAAAATCGTTGATTCCTGTGAACAAATTATCTATAAAGAGATACAAATGTCTCGTTGTTCGTTGTAGGGATCAGTATAATGAAAACAATTATCTTTCACACCCAGCACACTTGGTAATCATACCTAGTCTCCCTTTTTTTTTCTATGAGTTGCCCAGAACTGGCGAGTAATAGCCAAGAAATTTTGTAATGAACTTAATGAGAATAACAATAGATTCCACTTCCCCTTTAGAGTAGAATCATCCTATCAATAAGCTCGTCTATTTTTTTATTTTCTATATTGTTTCAGATTTGATCTTCGTCAATGACCCACGCCAACCTTTATGCAGTGTAAGCTGTGGAACAAACACACTGATGTCGCTATTATGGCTATTTTGCAAGTGACTTCACGAGTTCGGAATTCAATCGGAATTTCAATGAATTATAATAAGCTTTTCAATTTCATAAACTCAAAAAGGGCGTATCCAGAAGCAATGTTCCCTGTTCGTGCTCCACCCTCACAGAAACCATTCTATTGGAGTACTTTCACGAAAGTTCAACGCGAACACTTCAACCGTTTTCTGTAGGCAGAAATCCGCGGCTTGCTCATAATTTAATCCGACTAGCGAGAGCTAAGAGAGGTGATGTATTCAAAATAAAAAGTGGAGATGCGGCTATCGAGGTGATGTAAATATTTACTTTGTCTCCGCAGATCCTTCTAAATATTTCAGGGGGAAGAGATGGTATACTTCACGAATTGAAAAGTGGATCTATTCCTCAGACTTGTCGCGGAAAGGGATGGAGACCTTTGCAGCTATCCAAAGCAGGAACACAGTAATTGCATTTCAGTAGACATTGAGAAAAATGCATTTTCAATATAATTTCATAGCCTCACTCACCGACGCACGGTATTACTTGGAGAAACTGCCGGTAGGACCTGAGTTATCATTGTGATATTTAAAAAAATTCAATAATTGAAATACAGTCGATACTGTGTCATAAATTATGATTTTGTATGGTACTTTCAGTTAACTGTGAGTCTCATGGAAGAACTCAGTAACTACTACTTTTTATGACGAATCCATGGAAAAATGCAGTAACTGCTTTCACTCTGTTTCAGTATTTTCAATAGTTATAATTCATGTAGCATTTGAAGAGAATAAGGTTATTGTTAATAGATTGTCACCACTGATTCGAAATGAAATAAACTCGTTATCAAACGCGAAACTATATTTTTCAAAATGTTAATAATCGGATTTCGCCATCAACGATTTCGCCATCAACGATTATTCAGTGACTTATTGGCTTTTGTTTTTCATATTTGGCAGCATTCAATCGAAAAATTTGGAGAAACGATAGCTGTTGCACTCGATATTTCGAAAGCGTTTGATCGAGTTTGGCATCGGGGTCTCCTTTATAAACTGCTGTCTTAGGGTTTGTCTCCTCAGTTGTGTGCTATTTTGAAGAGTTTCTTGTCTGATAGGTCTGATATCCTTCCAATGGACGCAGTTCTTCCACAGGGTTCAGTTCTGGCACCCATTTTGTTTCTGCTTCATCATCAATGATTTGTTCAATACATAGTTTTGCGGACTACAGTAATCTTTATATACTAGTTTCTCTTTCAGAGTCCCCATACCAGCTCAAGAAACAAAAATTCAAAGAAACATTCACGTCAATAAAATTATCGATGTCTTGGTAAAAATAATGAAATGGGGTAACATGAACTTGGTGGAATTTAATGCTTCGAAAACCCAGGCATGTCTCTCCTCAAGAAAAACCGATCTATCATCATCTAATATTCAGATGTCAGAGTAACTATTCCTACAAAATCAAGTATCTCGATGCTAGGAATTACGATCAGTGATAATATCTGTCTGGAAATCAATTTATGGACTGTAAAGAACTTACCAAAATTTTATGGAGTTGTTTTTCTTCTGGATTCACGACTTTGTACAATTCCACCAAGAAACTGGAAAGAGGGAATAGAAATAAAAGGAAGAGAAATAGTGGAAATTCACTATTCTTTTATCAATTCTACCACTAGCAGAACTACTAAATCGTACGAAAACGGACTTCGGAGTGAAGTTGAATATTTAAATTTTTTATCGTTTTGTTTTTTGTGTCTTCGGAAACCGATAAACTGAAATAGACAACGTATTATCTCAAGGTTAGCACTAGAGTGCCACCAAGATTAAGCTAACGCCTCGATAGATAATAATATCGTACTAAGGTGGGTGAAAGGGCACGACAGGAGCAAAGGTAACCGCATTGCTGACACTTTGGCCAGGATGGCGGCTGGACTGAAAATTTTGGGACCAGGTGACACCCATGGCTTGACGACTTCGACAATTGCGGAACTAGCCAAAACGTTACACCCATACTCAATCCCTTAAGAGATGGGATGAAACCAAAGGATGCAGTTTTGCCAGGAACACCTTGGGCGACCCTGAGAAGCTGGATCCGAATAAATATTTGGCGATGACCAGGAAGAACCCACGTTTAACAGTGGGATTTCTGACTGGACACTGTCAACTAAGGAAACACCTCCATATTATGGGGCTAGTGGACACACCTCTATGCAGGATGTGTGAACAGGAAGATGAAACTGTCAGGCATGTCTTATGTGAATGTCTGGAGCTATCGTCGATAAGAGAGTGTGTGTTCGGTGAGTCTTGGCCTACACCTGCCGATATTGAGGAGATGTCCCCTGGTGACCTGTCCTCCTTCCTGTATAAGGCAGGTTGGACAATGTCCTAGGAGGGCGACTCCTTGGGAGGATGTACAATGGGCCATATTGTGGCCTAAGTGCTGTGGGTCTATACTCACTCTCCCCACTCTACAGATACAGATACCGATAAACTGAATATTCTCATACTGCCCTATAGGCAACTCAACATACAATTTGAACCCGCCGAAACATCGTCCCCCGGGGGGTTGAATTGAACTTATTTAATTGCGAAAAAAAAATAACACAAATAATATCAATCGAACCCATTGAAAAATATCAACCACTTAAAACTCAATACATATCGATTCAAGTCTATCGTTGGGAGAGGACATAATTTTACAATTGGTCTAGTATACGAACTAATTTTTGTTCGTACCACCGCAATTCTAGCAATGCCATCATCGCTAGGAAATATTGTTTCAATGGTCGCAAGAGGCCATTGGAGTGGCGGAATATTGTTTGTAATAAAAAGCACAAGCATGCCTACTTTGGGTGGATTGGTAATTGTATTCGATTTTTGTCTGCACTGAAGAGTTCAAATATTCGAAATGCCAACGTTTCCAATAATGTTGCACTAAAGCATCTATCATTTTATAGCGATTGAGTTGATTTATGTTTTCCAAGTCAACATTTTCGGTTGGCAAAGCATTCAGTGGGAAACTATGCCAAAAAATATGCTGGCGTTAGAGCCACAGGATCATTGGGATCATTCGAAAGACTACATAAGGGTCTCTAGTTCGAAAGTGCCTCGATTTGGCTGAGAACGGTAACAAACTCCTCATAGGATAACAGTTGACTACCTACAACCCTCGAGAGATGTGTTTTGACACTTTTGATATTTGACTCCCATATTCCACAAAAATGACTAGTGGTGGGTGGGTTAAATTTCCATGAAATATTATGAATGTTAATTTCATGCTGAAATGTTTCTTTGTATTCTTGCGAATTGACTAGCTTTAACACTTCCTCTAAATGTCTCTCAGCACCAATAAAATTTGTACCATTGTCGGAAATCAATGTCGTACAATTGCCTCGACGTGCTATAAATCTTTTGAAAGCCGCTAGAAAACTGTCTGTGGAAAGTGAGGAGGCCAATTCCAAATGAAGGGCTTTCGTTGTGAAGCATGTGAACAAGCACACATAGGCCTTTTGAGATTTTACTCCTCGATAACGACCCATCGTTATATTAAAACTACCGGTAACAGCAAATGGTTTTGCTTCGTTTACTCTAATTGAAGGTAAGTCGGCCATCATAGGAAAATGAGGTTTGGGGCTCATTCTTAAACAATGGTTACATTTTCAAATGCACTGTCGAATTATTGTTCGTGCTGACAATATCCAATATTTATGTCTCTACATTGACTGCAGCAAATATGAACCTGTATGACAGTGAACCCTGTGATAAGAGTCAATCTGTGATGTAACAAATGAATCTGATTTAGGTAATAAAATTGGATGTTTCTGATCAAATTTTATGGAAGCATAAGATAGAAATCCTATCTGAATAATTTTGTTTTACTTCAGAAATTGTACTTACTAATAATAAAGCTGCTGATATATCCAATTTCGAAATGGTTATTTTGGACATAAGAGAAACTTTAGTCTGAGAACGAAGCAATAAAGATACGTTTTGAATGGTCGATAATTCTAACATAAACAACGGGTGCGAATCCAGCAATACTGGCATCTGAGAACCCAACCAAAGAAATTGACGAATTATTTGTGAAGTATCTAATGTGTCTTGGAATTTTCAATGCATTGAGTAGTTCAAATTCACTTTATATTTTATCCCATATATTAAAAATTTCGATAGGTGCTACGTCATCCCAAAGTTTCTTAATCAAAATCTTTATGAGCAGGCACACTGGCGAAATAAAACCTAACGGATCGAAGGTACGTGCCACTAATGACAGCATATTTCTTTTGGTACATTTTACAATTTTTGTATTAATGTCGAAACCGAATTCATCGTTTGATGCATTCCAATTCAAACCTTAAACTTTGAAATTATTGCTATCGAATTCCTTTGTTTGGGAACATTTCAAATCTTCTGGAATCTGCGCCAATTATTCGAGTGAATTTGATATTCATTTAACCATTTGGAAAACCCCTGACTTAAATAATTCAACTAACTGAAATTGAATAGAACGAGCACTATCAATATTGGAAAAGCTACTTATAAAATCGTCCATGTACATGTCACGATCAACAAGATCTATCAATTCTGGAAAACGTTCAGATTCTTCTGAACACAATTATTGTTTCACTACTTTGAAGCTAAGAAACGGTGATGATTTGACTCCAAAAGTGAGTCTACTCAACTGATATATCGAAATTGGATTCTCCGTTTCAAATCTTCATAAAATTCTTTGGTATTGTCTATGAGATTTTGTTAACTCAACTTGGAGGTACATACGGCACAAATCTGAGACGACAGCTTTGGGAAATAATCGAAACTTCAGCAGAATACTAATTGGATTCTTCTGTAACTTTGGCCCGGTATACAAAATATCATTCAAAGATTTTCCTTTGTCAGTTTTCATACTCACATCGAATACAATACGACAAGGAGTCGAAAGGCTGGTTGATTTGAACACACAATGATGTGGAATATAATGGATTCTTCTGTAACTTTGGCCTGGAATAAAAAAGATCATTCAAAGATTTCCCTTTGTCAGTTTTCATACTCGCATCGAATACAATACGACAGGGAGTCAAAAGGCTGGTTGATTTGAACACACAATGATGTGGAATATAATGGATTCTTCTGTAACTTTGGCCTGGAATAAAAAAATATCATTCAAAGATTTCCCTTTGTCAGTTTCCATACTCGCATCGAATACAATACAACAGGGAGTCGAAAGGCTGGTTGATTTGAACACACAATGATGTGGAATATAATGGATTTTTCTGTTACTTTGGCCCGGTATACAAAATATTTTTCAGAGATTTTCCTTTGTCAGTTTTCATACTCGCATCGAATACAATACGACAGGGAGTCGAAAGGCTGGTTCATATGAACACACAATGATGTGGAATATAATGGATTCTTCTGTTACTTTGGCCCGGAATACAAAATATCTTTCAGAGATTTTTCTTCGTCAGTTTTCATACTCGCATCGAATACAATATGACAGGGAGGCGAAAGGCTGGTTCATTTGAACACACAATGATGTGGAATATCATAGGCTGGAATATCAGGTTGATCTTCTTTTACTAGTGACATGTAACCTTCATCAAGATATTCTTGAAAAATGGAAGAATGGAACCTTTTTTCAAGTGAAAGTAAACTACCTCTGGTCAAATATGAAGAATTTCCCAAATCGGAAGGATATTCCTTGAATGGAAGCGCTACCATATAGCGTCCTTATTTATCTCTAGAGGCAGTTTCTCAAAATATCTTTTCACATATATCGGTTTCGGAACTTTCACAACTAATGAAATTACCCCCAATTTCCCACATTCTTCCAACTGAGGACTCCAAATTTGAAAATGCACAAAAGTGATTGTATTCAGTGGAATTGCCTTCGACCTTGGTTTGGCCCATGGCAACAAAACCGAAAACTGTTTCTATATCAGGGGTACTTGGTTTTCCAACTAGTCGTTTCGATCCAATTATTTCGGTAAATAATGATGCTCCTAAAATTCCATCAATTACTCCGGGAACATTGAATTTTGGATCTGCTAGCGGAATATTTTTCAAATGGTTCATATTAGCAATATCAACAAGTATATCCGGTAATTTATTTGTTATATTTTTCACAATTAATGTTTCGACCGAGTTTTTCTTCTTTTAATTTCTCATTGTTGTATTTTCCGTGGTTATACCATTAATTAAAATTTTGTAGAATTTTTCAAAGAAATACGATTGATTACCTACTATTATTGTGTTCAATATAAATACCTAATGATATAATATTTTTAGTTCTTCATAATTTATTGGGTGTAGATAAAATAGCGTATGCAACTCTTATGTAATGGTTATTACATTACAGGGTGGTGCAAAAACGCAAGTCAACCAAGTGGCTGCGGAAATTATGAGAATACAAGCCAAACAAAAAGTCGCTCAAATTATAAACTTCACTAATGACGAAGACACCTCGAATGAAATAGACGAAGAATTTGTCCCAGTTGATAGGAAGGAAAAGAAGAGATACCAAAACATAGGAAGTGGGGAAGGTGATAATGACCTTCATGGCATTGGAAAATCTGAAAAGAAGATCTGGCTATTCTTATCGAAAGTACCAGATACAGTAACACAAGACAACATCAAAAACTACATCAGAAAGCGCACGAACGCAAGATATCTATGTGGAAAAGCTCGAAACAAACCTTGTTCGCACCAATAATCAAGCTTTTATGATTGGTGTAGAACCCTGTCTGCAGAAGAGGGTGTACGAATCAGACTTTTGGCCTGAAAACATCCATTTTAACCGCTTCAACTTCAAACAAGGGCAGCGATTTCTGGACAACCCACACAGAGGATACTTCTATAACATGCTACCAGATAAAATGAAAGGACTCATAAACATTCATAAATTTAAATCCATTCTGAAATTTTTCCTGATTGAAAATTGATTCTATTCATTGGAGGAATTCACAAACCAATGCTCATAATATTTTTATATCTTGAATGTTTGTTTCGAATATTTTTATACCTTGAATGGTTGTTTCAAATATAAACTATATACAATTACCTATTTTTACTAACTATACAATGTTGCTGTCTACATATACTTTTGTTTTTAAATTGTATTGTATTGCACTCCGCGGCAAAAATGTCTTTACTCGTTTCAAACCTACTACTGTGAGACTTGTCTGATGTCATGTATGTGATTCAAAGAGATCAATAAATCTATCTATTAATTAACTCGCATAAACCATACGAAACTCACCTTCGGCTCGTTTCGTATCCGGGTTTATGCTCATGTATTAATAACCATCATTACACGATCGTTGCATAATATACCATTTCCTAACACCGGCTTCGTACACCCTCCTATACCATTAATATTGAACGAAAGTTTCGAAAGAGGAAGGCCTAATTTTTGCAACAATCGGCCGTCAATAAATCCGACATAGATCCACTATCGAACAAAAACAAACTTGTTGTACATGATTCCAACGATCCAAAACTCTCACTAGGACCGTACTAAGTAAAATAGTTTGCTTTCTTTTGGACATGATTACATCGGATTTCTGTGAGAATTTTGTTCATAAACTGTGTATATTGTCGGGTAAATGATTATTCCCATCATTTGAACTGGAACAAGGGCTTTGATCCTCAACTGAATTTTTAATACTTTGAGTCGTGTCATTTTTGCATAGTAAAGTATGTTGACGTGATTTACATCTGAGACAACAAAATTTTGATGGGCAAACACTAACTTTGTGTTTGTTCCAAAAACAATTCAGACAAAACCCTTTCTCTTTAATTAATTTGAAACGTTTTTCCTGGGATGAGTCATCAAAATGTTTGCAATCCTTTATTGGATGATAACCTCCATTGCAAGCAACACAATTCGATGAGTTATTGGCATTAATCTGTGAATCATTACCTGTAAAATAGCTTTTAATTTGTTCTGTTTGGTTGAAACTATTGGATTTGGGATTACTCGAAGCAAAACGAGGTTTTTAATTTCCGACTATAATTTTACGTTGTTGTAGAAACTTCACCAATTCATCATAAGTCGGCAATTCTTGACTGGCTCTAACAAGCTCAAATGATCAACTGTTTCTTGTGATCATTTCGATTGAGCGATAAATGTCAAAATGTAATCATCTAAGTTTGTTCCCTAGTTTTTCGAGTTTGTAAGTTACCACAATCTGAAAAAATGAGAATTAATATTGGAATCCATACAAGTGTAGAAGGGCAGATTTTCAATCTACCCCGAAAAGTTGCCGTGTCTATTGAAAAACAGTTCTTTCTGGATAGAACGAGTCCAATTAGTTTACAATTTCTCGTATGACTGAAAATTATAAGAACTGATATATATGAGAATACTCATCTGTTAACGTTACAAACTTCAAAAATTCAAAGTGAATGTTAATTCGTATCTCCTATCCCTTGATCCACGCGGTGTTCTTTGAACATTACAGTGCTTTCATTTCGTGTGAATCTGCATATAGTTGAAATTAGTTTCATTCGTTCAGATATACATATGCCCTTATAGGCCGTCCTTGAACGTTTCGACCCTGGCAAATGATTCACCGCGTACCGATCGATATTGAGTACTTTCGTTACCGAAAAGGGTCCTTTATAGCGTGGTTCAAGCTCATTGCTCCGTCCGTGATTGGAAGTCTTGTTTGCTCGAACAAGAACGTGTTGGCCAACTGTAAACGTATTAGCATGCTTCTTATCGTACATCTCTTTTTGATATCTTTGTCTCTCCTTAATCTTTCGTGATACAGATTTTCCAAGTCACGACGTTCGTCTTGAGTCCGAGAGATCTCCGATATAAGGAATGCATCGTTCATATTCGGGGGACGGTATCCAAAGAATATTTCATGGAGATTTTTGCCCGTGGTGGAATTAACCGTTGAGTTAGAGCTTGTAGCTCGAACTTTCGAGATATGACTGACACATTCGATGAATCGCATATCAATTTATTGCTCTCCACAACGCTTCTCGAATATTCAACATTATTGACACCATTATTCATGTCCTCTCGATATCATCTTGTAGATGTTTGGGTAACTTATCCCAAACATACACAATATCCCTTTTTTTATTTGCAAATTGATTCAAAGAGAAACTGAGGACTGTATTGAATTTCTGTTGACGATCGTAGTTATATTTGATTTTCACTTCCGAATATTTTTGAAAGTATCTCCAAAATTATCGAAATATGTGACGTTGTGAGGCATAATATCATAGAAACCGTTTCGAGCATTAATCTCATATCAGATTATGATTGCATTCGGTCGCTCGCGATGGAATATATGGATAGCGGCGTCGGTGCCGCCGGGTGGCGAGGTGGGGGCCTGCGTCTCTCCCTGCTACGCGGCTCGTCTCGTCACACGCGGTTAGGCCGCATATATTCCTTATGAATTGCGTGAACATTTTTATTTTCATATAGCGCAGTTTTTTCTCACGGATTATATCACCCCTTTACTCATGAACCTGCTGACTTCGCAGAGTCAGCTTCCCGGATTCTAGGAATCACCTGATGCACACCGACTCTATGCATCTCGTGAGAATTCAAAACAGTAGTAGTTACTAATCAATCAGATTCCAATACAATAGATCAACTTAACCAAGTCCATCAAGAACCACAATCACAATGGCTCATTAATTCAAAGCTGAATATTTAAATTGCATTCCTGAATTCGATGGCAATCCAAACGAATTTGAGTAGATATCTTTCCGTATGCGAATCACTCCTCAATACTTTTTATGATCAAACGAATCCAAATAGCTTTCACAATACTCATTTTTTGTTGAATTCGATCATATCGAAATTGAAAGGAAATGCTCGATTAGTAATGAATATCCAAAATGTATGCAGTTGGGTAGACCTAAAAATCATTTTGCAAGGAATTTTGCTGATCAACGAGATGAATCCTGCTCAAATAGAGACCTCGTTGTGTTGAAACAGCTTCCTAATGAAAAACCACAGCAATTCTATGATCGGTGCCTCAATGTTCTGAATCTTCTATGTAGTTATGTGAGTTAACATGAAGCAACAGCTGAAGCGAATATTCTGAAAAGGAATTTATACCAAAATTCAGCTCTCAAAACGGAATAAGAGAACCTTCAGGGACCACAATCCGGTGTATGAAACCAACTTCACTCAGGGAGGCATTGCAATAAGTTATTAAATTAAAATCAAAAGCGATCCATTTATTGTATCCACGATTTTCCAGAAATCTGCTCATTTCAAAAATATTCAGATTACCAGAAAATGAATTCCTGAAATTTTACTTGTTCAAATTCCATAATGTTTTCGATGGTCTAATCGGTTTGGACAGTCTGAAAAGTTAACAAGCGAATCTGAATTTTGAGACTGGTCATCTTATCATTCCATATGCAAAAATAAAATTGCTCTTTCATTAAACAAGAAGTGACCTCAACCTAGTGACAATTGCTCCCAGAAGCGAACAAGTTATAAAAATCAAAACATAGATTTTCAAAGGCGAAATCATAGTACCTAAACGAAAATTCCACAACTGTGAGATACCAGAATGCCTCACCATTTCAAAAATGAAGAAGGTTCAAAAACTATTTTAAACAACACTACGGAACCCATAACTCTGGAATTTTCGGAATCAATATCAGTTGAGAGGTTCGCTAGGAAATCAATGGAAGAAATTGATTTCAATCATTTTTACGATTCTTCAAAACTTTTTTTGGATGTCTCACAAATCAAATCCGATCACCTGAATGCCGAAGAAAAAACCAATATTATTGATCTGTGTATGAAATACTCAGATATCTTCTACCAAGAAGATAGTGAGGTGAAACATCGAATACGAACTACTGATGAATCACCTGTTTACTCGAAATCATATCGTTATCCTTTCATCCATAAAAAAGAAGTGGAAAATTAAATATCCAAAATGCTGGATTCTAAAATTATCAGACCCAGCAACTCACCTTGGTCTTCTCCAATTTGGATATTCCCAAAAAAGGCCGATGCCTCTGGTAGGCAGAAATGGCGAGTAGTTGTGGACTACCGAAAGTTGAATGAAAAGACTATCGATGATAGGTATCAGCTACCTAACACCGATGAGTTATTGGACAATCTAGGAAGGTGCCAATATTTCATCACCCCAGACTTGGCGAGCGAATTTCATCAGAAAGAGATGGATGGGAAGGCTATTGAAAAAACAGCCTTCAGTACTGAAAAGGCACTGCGAGTACCTGAGGATGCCGTTCGGGTTGAAGAACGCTCCAGCATCGTTCCAAAGGGTGATGGACAACATCCTCAGAGCTATACAGAATGAAAAGTGTCTCGTCTACATAGACGACATCATTATTTCCTCAACATCATTACAGGAACATCTAGAACGACTCGAATGTATATTTCAACGACTCTGAGAATCAAACTTCAAAATTCAGCTCAACAAATCCGAGTTTCTGAGAAGGGAAGTCGTCTATTTGGGGCACATTGTCACCCCTGATGGCGTCAAACCAAACCCAGACGAAATTAAAGCCATTGAAAATTTTCCGTTGCCAAATACTACCAAACAACTCAAGGGATTTCTCGGATTATTGGGTTATTACCGAAAATTCATTGAAACTTTTCGCATATCACCAAACCACCCACTAAGTGCCTGAAAAAAGGTGCAAAAATCGTACATGATAACGAGTTTGTAACTTGTTTCGAAACATGCAAAAATTTTCTTCTCAATGAGCCGATTTTGCAGTACCCTGATTTCGAAAAAACATTCAATCTAACTACCGATGCTAGTAATGTTGCCCTAGGGGCGGTGCTGTCCCAAGGTCATATCGGAAATGATCTCTCGATAGCTTTTGCGTCTCGCACGTTAAACGATTCTGAACAGAACTGTCATAGAAAAGGAGCTGTTGGCTATCGTATGGGCCACCAGATATTTCAGGCCCTATTTATTCGGCAGAAAATTCAACGTGATCACCGATCACAAACCCCTTGAGGGGTTTTTCTCCCTCAAGGACCCAAATTTCAAATTACTACGCTGGCGTATCAAATTAGATGAATATGATAACACGATCATTTATAAGAAAGGCAAACTCAACACCAATGCGGACGCCCTTTCTCGCTTAGAAATACACACAAAAGAAAACAAAAACAACCCTGACGAAATAGAACGAATATTGATTGAAATCGATTCCCGATAACAATGATATTGATATTGACCAAGTTATCAGAGAGTTCACTGAAAACCTACCACAAAATCGCGATATTGATAATATATCAATGCAAGTTCAAACCGGCAATGACGACACATATATCAATGAAATCCAACGGGATGAACCGATAGCCGAGGATGGAATTGACGAAGATGTCACCGTCCACTCAAATGCCAAGCAAAATCCCTCTGTTAACATCACAATCGTGGATTATGCAATGAATTTGGCTCAAAAACAAACCATCATCAGTCCAGTATTGCATTCCTCGGCAAAACCAAAATTGTCGATTCTTTTTGAGAAAAAGAAAAGAATAACCGTTCAATTGTCCCAAAATAATTTCGACCAAGATGTGGTGAACTTTATTAAGGGTTATGTATCCCCCGATATTCAATACCATCTATATTTCGAGAATCCCGGTATATATGAACTTTTTTCGGCAGCAGTGCAAAGAAATTTTGTATGGCCATCAATCAAATTAAAAAAATGCAATAAAAAAATAATCGATATAACCGATAAAGACGAAACAATCAAACACTATCATGAGGGCAAATCAAATCATCGCGGAATAGATGAAACCCTATCAAGAATAAAAGACAAATATTATTGGCCGTTCATGAAGAATGCTATCCAAACGTATAACAATGATTGCAAAATCTAACAACAGAGTAAGTAATCCTATTAATATGAAAATGAATGTAACTCCTACCGCAACAGAACCATATGAAATTATCCACGTCGATACTTTCACTATCGTAAATACCAAATTCACAACCATTGTAGATAGCTTTCCCAAATATGCCCAGGCCTACCTACTAAGCACCCCATCCGGAACAGAAATAGTCAATAACCTTCTACAATTCTTTTTCCATCACGGCATTCCCAAACAAATTGTCACAGATGGTGGCACAGAATTCAAAAACTCAGTTGTTTCGGAACTCCTGGCCCTTCATAAGATAGACATTCATTTCTGTTCACCTCACCACCCACAGTCTAATGGAATAGTTGAGAGATTCCACTCAACTTTGATTGAACACATTCGTCTTCTCAATACAAGAGGTTTCCTTGAGACTCCTATTAAATTGAAAATGCCATATGCTATCTTAATCTAAAACCATTCGATACATTAAATTACAGAATTCAAACCGATCGATATAGTCAACGGACATGTAACCGATAATGATCCTTTCAATATCGAAATCGAGAACTATATCACCGATCATCGTGAAGAATCGAAAATTCTTTATGAAAAAATGAATTCCGACCTGATGCAAAAAAAACAAAAAATTATCGAGTAACGAAATGAGATACGTGATGATCCAGAAATATTCAAATCGAAACAAAAGGTATTCGTTAAAAAATATATTCGCAAGAAAACTGCTAACAAGTTCGGTAAATCTACAACGTTGAAAACAGTTAATAAAGATAACAAGACCGTATCAACTGACACTCAGGATAAATAACACATGGATAACCTGAGACGACCTTTGAAGCAGACGTTCACTTTCGAGAAATAAACTTGACCTATCTATTGTTTCAGATTTCCGGGAATCTTCGGACTCCAAGGAAAAATAATGCTTCGGAATTTAAGTAATTATCCAGGTTTGACCCTATCAAAATTAGGGACCGCAAAAGTTGAGGAATCATTCCACTCATTAGTTTTCTTTTATGACCTAAAACCAATCATTATTGAAATGAATAAATTGCATATTCAATATATCAATCTGAAATATTCAATAACCAAAGAGAAAGACTTCTCGAACGACACATTAAACTACTTCCTCATTCACAGAGGAAAAGGTAGAAAACAAACTAGTTAAAATATTACCACACCCCCAAAATGTCAAAAGAGGTTAATCAATGGATTGGGATCGATATTCGAATCAATAACAGAAAATTTAGATTCAACAGATGGGGAACGCTATGAAAAAGTTATTCAATAACTGCAAGCCAATCAGCACAATATTACATCCGATATTAAAAAGCAGAATTCGTTATCTCTCGCTCTGATCAATAAATTCAATTATACCATTGATAAGTCATAATGAAGATTTATTGGAATCGAAAATCAATCAAATATCTTATTTATTGAACCGGCAGACACGAACGGAAAGATCTATATTCATTAATGATATTTTCAATCAAATTATCAATCCATATGAAATAAATAATTCGATTCTTCAGGATGTCGAAAATTCAGTTGCATTTGCAAAATTGGAAATGATGCATCCTACCATCATGAAAACAACAGATTTGTATTTTGAACTCAGTAAACTGCAAAAACAATTTGGAAAAAATCGAAAACCCATCGAAATTAATCTTGAAAATACACTGACGTATGAAAGGCTCATAGAAGTTGATTGCTATTCATCGAATGATGAAATAACCTATATTCTTCATATTCCAATAACGTACCCAACTGATTTTGAATATTTTTACCTTTTTTCTATACCCATTATGGTGGAGAGTCAAGACAATAATTCCTCAAAACTAATTTTTGTCAAAAAACTATTTTCACTATACATTCATGAGCGATCGCTGCACGGAAATCATGCCACAACGGTTCATCTGCAAATCATCAACATTTCAAGAAATCCAGGAAGATAACCCCTGTAAAATACATCTCTTGAACTTGTTGAACACCTCCACCTCCCAACAAATTCAAATCACAGTGACCAAACCAATCTTCAAGCGATTGGATACAACCTATCAATGGATTGGACTCTTACCATCCAACGAAACTATCAAGTTGCAGTGCCAACAGCAGAAAGAAGTTATCAAATTGATTGGGACACACCTGATCGATATTCCTGCCGGGTGTCGAATTTTCAGCTTCAGTCAACCTATTGTTGTATCTCCGGACTCGAGTCCAAACATACGGCTAGAACATATTCAACTGGACGAGCTACAAAACATCCGAAATCAGCTGTTAGACAACCAACCCAAATGGAGTTCCCATTTCGGAATTTCCAATACTCCAAGCATATGGACAATTATCATTTATGTTATGTTATGTTCAACTCCCTCGTTGACTCTCAGGACTAGAAACTTTGGGGGGAAGGAATTATATCATCCCTTCACCCATGATCCTGCTGACTTTGCAGAGTCAGCTTTCCGTTTTCTAGGAATCACCTGATGCACACCGACTCTTGGCGTCTAGTGAGGATTCAAAACAGTAGTCAGTAGTTGATCTTGTTAGCGTGAACACGAATTTTAATAATACTTGTATCTTTGAACGAAAAAGAAATTTTTGAAAACAGACTTTGAGAATCGAAGAACATTTTTCACGAATTCAAAAATGTTCATGAATATTAATATTCTCAAAGCCTCGCGCGGCTGAAGGATTTTTTTTCCTGTCTCCCTCATGAATTAATATCGTAAACACGTTTCTTTCAATTTCACGTAGTTTTGTCTCACGAATCCAAAGATGTTTGTAGACTTGCGACTGTGTACCGAAAACTCGTTTTTGCCTGATTTTCCCAAATTCACAATTCTACTGCAGCCATATGCCTTTTTTTTGCTAATGACAGGCAGGAGTGTCATTATCTGGGACACTACCTGTAATTGGAACAATTACCTAGAATTTGATATTTCATTCATGTCATTTTCCTCCGTGATATACCCTCAGGACAATGGAAGCATTCACCCTTCGTAAATACCAGATAATATTATGTTTAAAAAAATAGTTTTCAAAAAATTATTTTCACATTTTGAATGCAACACAATCAATTTTGATTATTTTTTCAACTAAAATTTCTAGTAGTTACAGTATTAGTCGATTCATTAATGAATCAATTCTAGAGGTTTTGAACAGGATCGCTCTCACTGGAATTAGCTAAAGAGCATACAAAAGAACGTACTTGATAGGGACCCAGGGACTTGAACTTTATTCATGGAGCACCTTCAACGAGGCATGAAGAGAATTCAATTCATTCATAGTTAATTTCATCAAACACTCGTATGAGGGAACCAAGGAGGCACATCCTTGTACGAGTAAGGGCTTTCTAATTATATTTACTGTCAAAGCTACTGGTGTACTCCATCACCAATTTTTTTGCTTTACAAATCGCAAAGTAAACTAACAAAGGGATGAAACGATCGATACAGACCATGCAGTCATCGAAAGATCCGAGCTGTTTGCCGTTGTATACTTCAGTGTTCACTGTTGCTATTGGTTATAAAATTCTATTTTGCTACTGAAATTTCAGCACATATTCTGTGCTATAAATAGTTCTCATCTGGATATATAAGGCGCCACGTACCCTAGGATGAAATTTCATTATTTTTTATACGATCCTTATAAGAACTTTACTTCGGAAATCCATATTAGTTGAAGAAGAACCAGTGTAATTATGTTAATGCGAAAGCTATCTGTGCCTCCAGAATTCTCACCGAAAACTACATAGACGATAATTTACCATCATATTCGAAAACTACTGTCTCCAAAAGAATTATCTTGATGACCTAAATGAGCATACCATATTTGTGACACGAAACTCAAAATATCCTATAGTCGAAGCAAAATATGAATAATCCAAATTATTGTACTTTCAACATTACTTCAACACTCGTTTCCTATTTTGTAATTTTATATTGGTTCAACAATTATTGAACTTTAATGAATATGTAGTATGATTTATTCATTACGATGGTGTCTTTGTTTCACTCATAAGATTGCGCGAACTCCTAATGCGTTAAAAAGTCCTATTTCATGGCTTGTTGATAAATTCAACTCAGACTATCTGAGCCTTCAAATTTTCCATAGGGAGGTGGTTGTAAGATTTTTTCTAGATCATTTATGTATTCCGTTGCCAGAGCTTTGTCAATGATTTATACCTCACTAGCGACCAGACCCGGCTTCGCACGAAAAATAAAAGTTTTTTGTGGTTATTCCCTAAGAGATATACAAATACCATCACGTACTATTCTGTAAATCTTCCACGGTGTGCAATACTGTGGTACATTTTCAGTCAGCATTTGCAATGAAAGCGCAAAAAACGTGTTTATTCACGACATCACATTGGAAACCTCCAAAATGATCAGTGTTCCTTTAGTGTTCATGTATGTATTATACATATAAATCTTCCTCTTAAATTATTTTTTTTATTTAAGAAAAAACGCATCAAAATCCGTTTCGTAGTTGACCATACATCGGAAGAGACAGACTGCGAAAAGCGATTTTGTTTTATACTATGTAGTGTTTCCGTTGTGAGCTGATATTATAAAGAATGTGTAGTATATCACTAAGTAGGTATAGCAATAAAGGTAGAACGGTTACTACAACAACAATTTGTTATTCTGTAACTGACATTCAGCTTTGTATGAATTAACAGAAATAAATGTAATAATTGAACTGGTATTACAATATATTACATTGGCGACGAGGATTGAAACACTTATAGTGTAGAATCTGCGATATTTTGGAAAGGCACCATGGCCGTAGCAGAGCAGCAGTCATATTATGGTCAGATTCAAGAATTCAGCGCTCAAAACAGTGACTGGATTATATACAAACCCAGGTTGGATAATTATTTTGCTGTGAATAATATAGCTGAGGACAGTAAGAAAATGGCCATATTACTGAATTCTCTGGATGAAGAAGCTTACAAGTTGATATACAGTTTATGTCTTCCGGAATTTTCAGAGGATCAAACATACCCAAAACTCTGCTGCGAGTTGTTTAGCAAATACTTCAAAGTAAGTGAATCAGTATTTGTAGCAATAGCAAAAGTTTTTTGCATCTTTCAAAGATCCTATGGAAAGTGCAAACGAATGGGCCGCATTAGTGAGATATCTGGCTACCAATTGTAAATTTGAAGAGGCCGTAATTGACATGATGCTTCGTGACAGGTTTGTCATAGGATTTGATAAAGGGTCTGTACAGAGTACACTTTTAATGGAGAAGATTACTAGTACAATGGCAGACGTAATTGAAGTAGCGGTGAGAGAGATGGCATTTGAAGAGTCTAAGTCGTATAGCATTTCTGTGAAAACTGAACCTCCAGCGGTGCAGATGGTTTCTTCGGGAGGGATGAGATATCCGAAGCAGCAGCGTCAGCAACAGCCGCCCAAAGTGGTTGTAGAGGAATTGTGTGCTTGTTATGGAAGAAAAAACCATACAACTTCAAGATGCCGTTTTCGTAATCATTCCTGTTATATATGCGGCAATAAGGTCCATCTTGCTCCCGTCTGCTCTTCAGAAAATCGGAAAAATACTGAATCAAATCCACATAATGTCGAAAGATTTGTTGAAAGCGAATAAATATTTTCAGTTCATAATGCTTTTCGGACGAAAAATCCATTCCTTATCAGCATAACTATCGACTCGGATTTCAACTAGATTCTGGGGCGAGTATTTCTGCCATATCGGAAACTTTCTGGAGAAATATTTTTTCCAAAGGTATGAGTTGCTTAGATCAGATAAAAGCTTGAATGTATATGATGGTTAAAAAAATGATTACTTTGGGTATGTGCAAAATGATGGTAGGATATAATGGCATATTCAAAACATTGAATGTTTACGTTATTGAGAATGGTGGTCCTCCTATTCTAGGTCGAGATTTCATGGGAATATTCAAGTTCTCTATTAGTCAGGTTAATTTCTACTCTGAAAGCTCAACTTTGGATACCAATAAATTAATTTCACAGTATAATTCGATGTTTTCACCAGGATTAGGATATTTTAGATAAGGGTACAGTATCACTGAAGTTGAAAGACGAAACCATAACACCCAAGTTTTGTCGAGCCAGACCGATTCCCTACGGAATAAGAGATAAAGTTGAGGAAGAACTTGAAAGATTAGTGGAATTGAAAATATTGAAACTTGTTGATTATGCTCAATGGGCCACTTCCACCGTACCAGTAATAAAGAAATCAGGGGCTATAAGAATATGTGGGGATTTCAAAATCACAATAAATCCAGTTTTAGAAATTGATCAATTTCCACTCCCACGAATTGATGATTTGTTTTTGAAATTACAGGGTTGGGTGATTTTTTCAAAGATAGATTTATCACAAGCTTATGCGCAAATTATTTTGGATGAAAAATCTAGGGAACTTGTGACGATCTCCACACACAAAGGTCTTTTTCAGTATCAACGTCTTCCGTATGGTGTCGCCTGTGCTCCTGTGAAGTTTCAGCATAACTATCGACTCGGATTCTTATGTATTTCAACTAGATTCTGGGGCGAGTATTTCTGCCATATCGGAAACTTTCTGGGAGAAATATTTTTTCCAAAGGTATGAGTTGCTTAGATCAGATAAAAGCTTGAATGTATATGATGGTAAAAAAATGGTTACTTTGGGTATGTGCAAAATGATGGTAGGATATAATGGCATATTCAAAACATTGAATGTTTACGTTATTGAGAATGGTGGTCCTCCTATTCTAGGTCGATATTTCATAGAAATATTCAAGTTCTCTATTAGTCAGGTTAATTTCTACTCTGAAAGCTCAACTTTGGATACCAATAAATTAATTTCACAGTATAATTCGATGTTTTCACCAGGATTAGGATATTTCAAATAAGGGTACAGTATCACTGAAGTTGAAAGACGAAACCATAACACCCAAGTTTTGTCGAGCCAGACCGATTCCCTACGGAATAAGAGATAAAGTTGAGAAAGAACTTGAAAGATTAGTGGAATTGAAAATATCGAAACTTGTTGATTATGCTCAATGGGCCACTTCCACCGTACCAGTAATAAAGAAATCAGGGGCTATAAGAATATGTGGGGATTTCAAAATCACAATAAATCCAGTTTTAGAAATTGATCAATTTCCACTCCCACGAATTGATGATTTGTTTTTAAAATTACAGGGTTGGGTGATTTTTTCAAAGATAGATTTATCACAAGCTTATGCGCAAATTATTTTGGATGAAAAATCTAGGGAACTTGTGACGATCTCCACACACAAAGGTCTTTTTCAGTATCAACGTCTTCCGTATGGTGTCGCCTGTGCTCCTGTGAAGTTTCAAAAAAGAATGGAATCTATACTTCAAGACCTTGAAGGTTGTGTATGTTTCCTAGATGATATTCTCATTTGTGGAAAAAATGATGAAGAACATTTGGGAAGAGTTCATAGAGTGTTACAAAGATTACAAGAGGTAGGTTTGAGAGTATCTTCTGATAAATGTAGTTTTGGACAAAATCAAGTTTCATATTTGGGTTACATTATAGACAAAGATGGTCTTCATACAAGTACAGACAAGGTTGAAGCAATAAGAGATGCCCCTGCACCTACTTCAATAAAAGAACTTCAATCAATACTTGGTATGATCAACTATTACGGGAAATTCATTCCACATTCATCAACTAAGCTCCATCTATTATATGAACTTTCAAAAAAAAATAGTAAGTGGAAATGGACTTGAGAATGCAATTTTGCATTCAAAACAGTCAAGGATCTTTTAATGTCGGCTTATGTTTTGGTTCACTATGATCTGAATTTAGAAATTAGAGTAACTACGGATGCTAGCCGATTTGGTCTCGGTTGTTATTTCTCATTATTTTGCCTAATGGCTAAGAGAAACCAATAGCATACGCATCCCGTACTCTTTCTGATAGTGAGAAAAATTATGGTCAGGTCAAAAGGGAAGGACTAGCCATAATTTTTGCGTTGAGTAAATTCAATCAGTATTTATATGGTACAGAATTCACTGGTTAGTGACAATAAAACTCTCTTGGATTAAATAATCCAAAGAAAGGAATACCACAGTATTCTGCCAACAGAATAAGGCGCTGGGCAGTCATTTTATCAAATTACACCTACAGGGTAGAATATGTGAATTCTTTTACGCTGATTTTCTTTCAAGATTGCCAATCCGTGATACACATAGTAACGATTGGCCGTCATTAGATGTTGATTACTTGAATTTTTTTTCGGATAGTGAAATAATTTCCACAAATTCTGAGAAAATTCGAGAAAATACTCTTAGTGATAAAATATTATCAGATGTAAAGGAATTTATCAGAAGTAGTTGGCCAACTTTCACAAAGAACGATATCAAATATAAACCTTTTTTTGCAATTCGAAATCAACTTACAATTGAACGAGAGATATCAGTTTGGAACAATAGGGTCAATATTCCGAATAGTCCGAAGACTCGGATGCTCTCAAAATTACATTTGTCTCATTTAGGGGTAGTGAAAATGAAAGCTATTGCAGAAGCTCATTTCTTCTGGCCAGGAATCAACAAAGACAATGAAAATGCTGCTAAAAGTTGTGAAAACTGTGCTATTTATGAAGTTAGCCCGCCTAAAACAACGTTATGCCCTTGGTCGTGGTCAGAAGAACCATTTCCTCGTATTCACATAGATTATATGGGACCGTTTTTGAATAAATATTTTTTCGTCATTGTTGATGCTCAGTCAAAGTGGCTTGAAGTTTTTCCAACGAACACAATGACAACGCATTTCACTATATCAGCACTAGGCAGTACGTTCGCACGATTTGGATTGCCAAGAACAATTGTTTCAGTTAACGCGAGAAACTTCACAGATCAAGAATTTCAATCATTTTTACAAAATTTTCAAATCAAACATATAACCACTGCTCCATACTTCCCCCAGTCGAAAGGAGCAGCAGAGAATGCTGTGAGAAATGTCAAAAATGCTTTGAAACATTTTTTTGGAAAAAAACAATCCTTAGATATTCAGACATCGCTCAATCATTTTTTATTCGACTATAGAAATACAGTTCATGCCACAACAGGTGTTTCTCCAGCTAAGATGGTATTTGGTCATGATTTGAAAACAAGATTCAGCATTCTTGACCGAAAGCTAAAGAGGCAATTAAGAATCGAGTCGAATCGAAACAAGATACGCAAATCAAACAATTCGGGGGAAAGAAGCGTGAACCTTCAAAAATAGCTGATAAAGTTATAGTCAAAGATTATAGGGAAGTTAATAAAGTAACTTGGATACCAGCTGTAATCGAGAAAGAAATTGGTAGGTGTACTTCTATTATTTTGTACCAGAGTTGAGTAGAAGGTGGAAAAGGCATTATTACCAAATTTTGAAGAGCAATGTTCAGAGTAGTATGAAGGATAATACTGTTGTATCTCATTCCTCTAGGGAGACTGTCAATACTCAATCTGAAGCAGAGTGCATCAGACTCAATAACGGCAATGATATGCCATCTATAGCTAGAAATAGACCAAAAAGAACTAGAAAACCGCCCGATCGTTACGGTTTTAGTTAGGTTTTTTCCCCCTTACATTTTTTTTGGTGGGGGAGAAGTGAAGTATATCACTAGGTATAGCAAGATAGATGGAACGGTTGCTACAACAACAATTATTAATTGAACTAGTATTACAATATATTAGAGAATGTATAGTTTAATGATTGTATCATGTCTCAAAACCTACTTCTGAAATGATAACATCAAACATCATCTTTTCCCGAAATACTCTAGTGTTTCCGCATCGTTCGACAATATAACCATTGGTTGTGCAAATTCTGAATGCTTCACATAATGAAATCTCGGGCCTCCCCCCCCTCCCCCCTCCCACCCCCCCCCCAAAAGAACCCCAACACCCCCCAACAAAAACACAACCGAATAGAAGCGGGATCCCATCCGACTCAAAGGGAAGGGAGGGGAAGGGAATGGGAGGGGAGGGGGAAGAGGGGGGGGGGGCACCCCACACCCTTCAAATAAAAAAAACAAAGAAAAATATCCTTCTTTTTTGGTTGGGTTAGTAGGGTTAGGAAAAATGGGGTAAAAAGAAAAAGAAAGAATAAGGAAAATTTTGGGGGGGGGAATACCACGGTGAATTCCCAATACACGAATCCCATAGTCGAAAGGGACCAGCTTCGATAAGATCGTGTTTTGGTGAGTAAGGGGGGGGGATGCTTTTCGACGTAGGGGGAATTCGGCGTAATGGGAATTCGACGTAGTGGAAATTCGGCGTAATGGGAATTCGACGTAGTGATACGCACTCGAAATCTCATTCTATCCAGATCAGGATATTATTCGATCTATTTTTATAGTTCAAACAGGCACTATTGCGAAAAATTGCCATAGAACCTTTTTTGTGAAACATTGAGAATAAATGTTTGTCATACACAAAATTTTTAGAACATCAAAATATTTTGGTGATATATTACAATTCTTCGATATCCCAAATAGTAGTAATCAAACAATCAGAATTCCGTGAACTGGGCTTCAAAACAAACCATTGATACCTTTGATGCGTTCGTGGTAGTTTATTTCGAAACCTATTATTTCATTTGCATCTAAAGCACACTCATCTCAGAAAAACCCTCACTGCGATCTTCATAAAATTTCTTTCCATCAAGTGTTCTTACCAGCATATATTTCTCCTGGATATTCATTTTGGTTCATAACCGAAGAGAAATGGACTCTTCATTTATCCTTGCAATATAACTGAGAAATTCTCCACACGCAGAATAAGCTCATTTGTATGGCACAATGAATAAACAAGTTGAAATTGGTAAACAAGAAATTGGTTGAATGGAAAAAGAGTTATGCCAAATTTTTTTTCAGTGAAATGAAGGCTATTATTTTCAATATGGGGGAATGTATGTACATTTATGTGTGCATCTTGATTGATGAATGAATATCATAAATAATGATTTCACTCGGGGTGTGGGAAGGTCGAGGAAGCGCACAGTCAGATTTCCTCAGCTGTCATTCGTCAGATCGTGCCAACTATCATTCGTCATTCCAGCTGCCATTTGGCCCATGTACTTACCCAATTTCCACATGTTTTCTTAAGGGTTTAGTGGAAAGTCAATTTCGATGGAGACGACAACCAAAGAGCGAAGGAGAAGGTGAACAAAACCATGTTGAGAGACAACAAAACGATGACTTCAGTTGAAGTCTCAGCAAATGTTGGATTTTGATACAAAAAAGTTGAAATAAGAGACAATCATCATACATTTACATGAGAAGGAAGAACGAACCTCAACGAATATTGATGGTTTTCAAATCCTTCACCGTGTCAAAATTGGGTAAAGTGGGTCGTGAGTCGAAGTGTTGATGCGATATTGATTCAAAATCTCAATATGATTCAAATTGATTTTTTGGTGTTGATTTCCAATGGTTGTTTGTGAGGGTGCAACCACCAAATTTTTTCATCACATTTCTGAAGAAGTAACCAAAATTTACCATACCAAGATATCATCGACCAAATATTCAGATTTATCCGACACACAGAGAAACACATTCAATTGTCATTGTACATTTCTTGATTTACTACGAAATAAAGGTTGGATCAAATAACAACAGATGAAATGGGGTGACAGAAGTTTTTCGATTGAATGTATTTGCCATGCACATCAAAAAGCTGAAATCAATAGCAGCAATCAAACGACTTTGTGTCTTCTAGGGAATCCTCGAATATCTGCATTTTCATAGTAGGGGAGTAAAACTATCGATAATCCATATCCCTCAGAACCTCGATGGTAACATTTCATGTTTCATAGGATAATAGACTGCTCATTCGGAATGTCAAATTCTGGATGAATGTCTAGTGCGATCATGGCCCTATGAATATCTTCCTAAAATCTGAAAAATGGTGAAACTGCAATGACAAAAAAAATTCACTTATTGCATAATAACACCGGTTCTTCGTAAGTGTGTATCAATCAATCGATTGCCAATTTTTTTGTTTCATTGAGAATGTTGTCCCAAATTGTCAACAAACAAAATATATATTTTCGCGATTATAAAAACTCAACTTTCGAAAATATCAGTTGATGAAGTACCACTTTTTTGACAAGTTATGTAAAATATGATATAAGTAAAAGAAGTGACGTGACGTATCATTTTTTCACGCTCCCAAATGCATTTTGATATCGCTAAGTCACTGTTGCAAAATATTTAAATCTTCCCAACACAACATACAGTGGTCATCCATTTAGGATAATTCCAGCGTCATTTCTGGTTGACGCAAGTGGTGATATATAACAGTTGGCAAAACGCTGGTTGGAAGTCTCGGAGGGATATATAGACAGTTCTGTTAATGCGAAACTCATGTATGCCTCCAGAATTCTTTCTGGAAACAGCATTGACGATAATTCACCATTATATTCGAGAGCCACTGTTACCTTGGAAGGGGATGTGGAAGAACTCAATGAGCATACCATATTCGTAACACGAAACTCGAAAACTCTTACAACTGAATCGAAGCTCAATACAAATCGGAATTTTGTACTTTCAGTTAAGTGAAACGTTCATTAATTATTCGAAGTTACAATTGTTTCTATTTTGTAGTTAAATATTAGTTCAACAATCAAACTTATATACATTTATTCATTCATTACGATCGTAAAAAATATTGTATGGAACTCGTACATAAAGTGTTCTACCATCTCATGAAATTTCTCATGCGTGAAAAAATTCCCACTTTATACACTTGTTGTATAAATAAATATTCTGGTTATATTCGACATTGATTTTATATATATAACTCATGAATCTATTTCAGGTAGATGAAATGAATAATAACGGGCTTTGTTAATGTAACCAAAGGGCCTCAATCCAGAATCGGCTATTTCATCAACGGAATTTGAATAATATTATTATAAGACCCAACGATCCAGTTGAATGCCAGATATATATTTTCGGTTCCTATATAACATTCAGCCTTCCATTATGCTACATCATTCTCCGTTTTGCATATCTTCAGTATAATGTTATTTCTATTGAGACAAGACCAATTAAATGGGATGTTTTGGTGCCTACTCCTGCCATCATTATTTCCAACCCGCTCGAAATTCTGTCGGAGGCGACTATGTGAGTAATTGGAGGGAATCATAAGGGTCAGATAAAGAAACTGAAATGGAAAATTGAAGGAAAAAAGGATATATCATAAATAAGGTAAAGAACAAGCATATCTGAAAAAGAAGAAATATAAAGGGTCTCCTCGGTTAAGATGGTCGAAATGCCCTTAATCACGAAATTTCGATTCGACCCTCGAATGATGTTACCCAGGTCTGAAAAACATTCACCATATTTTTTTCTCCTCCCCCTATATTCCCTCCTCTGAGGGTGAAAAAATGGCATTTTTCATGTTTTACTTTTTTCTCTCACTCCAGGACTCGAAAAATATTGAAAAAATTCGAGACAGTCTGTTCTTCGAAATAAAATTTTTTGAGCCCCCGGGCCCCCCATGAAGGCCTTGAAACAAAATTTCGAAATTTTAAAATGGAAAAAAATGGCAGACAACCCAGGTGTCCCGGGTGATATTATTTCATCATTTCAATGGGGCTGCTGTGTACTATAACAACTAGTATCGTTCATTTCGTTATCAGTGGTGGCACTTGAGAAAAAGGCATTTTTTGTGAATTTTTCATGAAAAATTGGCTGTAATTTTTTGTCTTTAATTTCATTGAAAAATTTCAAGGGACAAAAAATGTTTAAAATGCAATTTTACATGGGGTACACTCAAATTCAATTGACTTATTCTGAAATGTTGAGCTATTATACTAGTTGAAAAATTTTCACTTAGATATTTTCCACATTAAATATAGCCAATAACTGTTTTTTATCAATTTTCACGGAAATCCGATAAACACACACGAAAGCGTACCTTTTGTTGTCATTTCTTATTTTTTAGCCCCCCTTGTGAGAATGAAAATATTGTATTTTTAACGATTTATTATTTTTTCTCATAATCTATAATCTTGACGAAAATAATATCAATGGAAAATAGTATGATCTCCAAAATAAAATTTTCAGGCTATCTGGACCACTATTCAATTCACTTATTCTGAAATGTTGAGCTATTATACAAGTTGAAAGATTTTCACTCAGAGATTTTTCACATTAAATATAGCCTATAACTGTTCTTTATCAATTTTCACAGATACCCAATACATTCGACATAGTCGGTGGGTGAACGAATTGTTCAAGAGATGATTTCTTCTATTATTTTCCTCATAATCTATAATATTGAACAAAATAATATGTATGGAAAATGGTATGGTGTTCATTATGAAATTCTCAGGACCCTCCGGGCCATCCATTGAGGCATTTGAAAAAAATTATTGAATTATTTTCACAAAAATATTCAAAAAAATAAATGATACACTATGAAAAGTTGAGCGACGTTTAAACGATGTTCACCAAGGCATTTCACACATTGAATGTAACCAATTCCTTTTTTATAGAAAACTGATTTGTTGAAAGGCCAGAAGAACCATTTTCTCGCATTCACATAGATTATATGGGACCGTTTTTGAATAAATATTTCTTCGTCATTGCTGCTGCTCACTCAAGGTGGCTTGAAGTTTTTCCAACGAACACAATGACAACGCATTCCACTATATCAGCATTATACAGTACGTTGGCACGATTTGGATTGCCAAGAACAGTTGTTTCACCCACCCAATTTTTTTCTCTCCGCGCGCGTTTCGCAAAAGGGGAAGGGAGAAGAGAAAATTGGGGGTGGGGATTGTCTCAGGAAAATTTCAACTTTTACACCAAAGGTTCCAAAACTCATCGTTTATCCAAGAACAGTTGTTTCAGATAACGCGAGAAACTTCACAGGTCAAGAATTTTAATCATTTTTACATAATTTTCAAATCAAACATATAACCACTGCTCCATACTTTTCCCAGTCGAATAGAGCAGCAGAGAATGCTGTGAGAAATGTCAGAAATGCATTGAAACATTTTCTTGGAAAAAACATTAAATATAGCCTATAACTGTTCTTTATCAATTTTCACAGATACCCAATACACACACACGAAAGTGTACCGCGTGTTTTTTACATTTTCTTCTTTTTTTCTCCCCCCTCTTTTCCCTTCTGAGAGTTAAAATTCAGTATTTTTTACGCTTTATCATTTCACACACACATTCGACATAGTCGGTGAGTGAACGAATTGTTCAAGAGATGATTTCTTCTATTATTTTCCTCATAATCTATAATATTGAAAAAAATAATATGTATGGAAAAAAGTATGGTGTTCAATATGAAATTCTCAGGACTCTCCGGGCCACCCATTGAGGCATTTGAGAAAAATTATTGAAATATTTTCACAAAAATATTCAAAAAAATGAATGATACACTATGAAAAGTTGAGCGACGTATAAACGATGTTCACCAAGGCATTTCACACATTGAATGTAACCAATTCCTTTTTTATAGAAAACTGATAGACACGTAGGATTTGTTGAAAGGCCAGATTCTAAATGTCGTCGGTTACGAGGTTGAATAATATATGTTGTACAAAAACACAATCAATAATATCATCATAATAATTTTTGGTTCAACACAAAAAATGATTGTTTCTTCAATTCTCTTGCTTATAACCTTTTCTCGATTGGTGGTCATTCGATTTTCCATTGGTAGTTTTTCAATATAATCAATTTCGCTCCGTTTGAGCAGATATAGAGGATTACGAAAATCCTTCATAACCAATAATGGAATGAGGGCATGGCCCAGCTCTTCAGGTTGACTGGCAGTCATTCGATATCTGAAGTTAAGCAACGCCGAGCGCGGTTAGTACTTGGATGGGTGACTATGCAGGGAAATACCGTGTCGAAAGCCCGTACAGCTGCAATGAAAACGCATATCACTAGCTCGCAGACAATATATCAATGAGCACAAGATATATTGAGGATATGCCGTCCTTCGGAGGGGACGTAGAGCCGTCGGTCCCGAGTCCATGGATGTTGGGCTCGTAAAATATCCTTACCTCTGGTTGGAATACTTCAAATACATATTGAATCAAAATAGTAAAAATATGTATCATACGGGGGTAATTCAAAATTTTCCGAAAAAAAAAAAATTCGAATAGCAGGCCATGACTTCGTATCTGAACATAACTTTTGAATCTAAGCAACTTTTCTCCCCAACATATTTCTATATTTTCTGAAATAAGGGTACTTTACTCTTGAACGAAATTCATATTTTTTGGCCTATCCTGTATGGTGATTGTCATAAAGCCCTTTCAGGTACATTTGGTATAGTTTTGGAACATGCACCAACTTTTGTCAAGAATAAAATTTTCTGAGAAATCGATAATAAAAAAATTTTCCATTTGTTGCAGACTAAGTGGACCACACTGTATATCATTGAAGTCAGATGAATCCCAATATTCTCCAAAATTTTCCTAAATGATTGTAGACTGAGGAAGAATAGCGAACCAGACGCTATCAATACGGTATTTGAATACGTTTTATTGGGAAAAACTGGCTGCTCTACATTCTATGA
Source organism: Zygogramma bicolorata (assembly GCA_032362365.1). Classification (NCBI taxonomy): domain Eukaryota; kingdom Metazoa; phylum Arthropoda; class Insecta; order Coleoptera; family Chrysomelidae; genus Zygogramma; species Zygogramma bicolorata. Next base: position 211,174 of record JAVJAQ010000014.1, on the reverse strand, counting down.
AAATTGTGATAAAACGCAGTCCCATTTTTGCGAATCGTTAGGGTCCCTCCCTTGATGACACAATAAAGGAATTTTGGGAAATAAAAAAGGTTCCTGAGGTATATCCAGTAATTCGAGACCTCGCATTACGACGATTCCATTCCATCTAGAACGCCGACTTCTGAAGAACCCCTTGTTATATAGGCAATACTGTGATTTCATTAAAGACCACATCGAATACATGGAAGTTATATTGGACAATACAGTCCTCTCAAGTCATATTACTTGCCGCATCACTCCGTTATAAAACCTGACACTTTAACTAATAAATCGGCCAAACTTCCTAACCAGAAGAGCCTCAATGACCATCTTCATATTGGGAAAAAACTGCAACAGAATATTGCTCGAATTCTGTTGAATTTTCGCTTGCATGCATTTGTTTTATGTGCCGACGCAAAAAAATTTATGTAGTATCTGCTCATCGTGATTACCAAACAATAATTCAAGGATTTTTTCCGGATCTGCCAATCCAGGATTATCGTCAAACAAGGGTATGCTTTGGTATAAATTGTTCACCCTATCGGGCACTCCGAACGCTGGCCCCCCTGCTGATAATGAGGGTGAGAATTTTCCTCGTGCTGCATCAACCATACGAAATTCTTGCTATATTGATGATTTTGTTATGTCACATTCCACTCGATGCGAAGCAGAACTAACGGAACGCGAGCCAATTGTGCTCATGAAAAGGAGAGGGTTCGATTTGAGAAAGTGCGCTAGCAATGAACCTGCTTTACTCAACTTCTCTGAAAAACCGCACAGCTTTTTTTTCAGAGTTTGCAGACAATATTCTGAATGTTCTAGACCTGCACTGGAATTGATCACTTGATTGTGTCTCTTTTTCAGTGAATCCCATAAAAAACAAGTCATGCACAGAACGAACTTTACTCTCAGAGTTAGCTCGTATTTATGATCCGCTAGTATTCATTTCGCCCTCAACCTTCCACTGCAAACATTTGATCCAGATGCTATGAATCTTTGATTCAGGTTGGGATGGTCCACCCAATGATGAAATAGCCAGTATGTGGTCGAAGTATCAAGCTGACTTACAGCTTCTCTCCAATCTACGAATATCCCGTAGATTCGCTTCACTCATTTCGGATTCTGAAATTGGAATAAACGAGTTCAGCGACAGAAGTGAAAGGGGATACAAATCGACTTCTAACAAATTTCATCTGGTCGAAATCAAAAATAGTACCTATTAAAAAAATTACAATTCTACACCTTGAATTATGTATTTCTCACAAAATTGGTCCGCTATAATGAATATTTTTGAAAATCGAATTGTTTTTTTTTGCGTTTGTACATGGTCTGATTCTCAGATTTCTCTGTAATGCTCCCTTCAAAAATGGAAAACTTTTGTTTCTGCTAGGGTGGCTTTCATTCAAGACCAACTACCCCAGTTATCCTGGTATTATATTGATTCTGTTGATAATTCTGCAGATATCGCCTCGAGAAAAGTGGTTTCCTAAGGCATCATTTCCAATTATATATGGTTTGAGGGTCCTTTTTTTTCGAGAAAAAGACCATCCATGGCTCGCGAATGCTTTCTTCAATTCCGAAGTTGAGCTTCCCATTGAAGAGAAAATAAAAAGCGCTTTCAGCATATCGTAATGTTGCGCTTCATGTTCAATTTACTCAATCCTTCTCATAGAAAAACTGGTTCCTCACATAGAAAAAAACTTCATTTTGCGCTGCTAATTCTTGATTAGTAAGCTCAGCCAGTTCACTTCAAAGAAGAGCTTGAGAGTAAATCGTTTTCAAAGCCCTTGAGAGAATTACAAGATGATAACAAAATGCTACTAGTCGGTGGTCCTCCAAAGCTCACATCGATTTTCCATTCCCCGAAGTACCCTATACTCCTACTTCGACAGAACCGATTGACCGTGTTATTGATTAATATTCTCACAAGTCTTCATGCAGGATCCCGAACCACTCAATTCATGTCATCCAAACAGTTCTGGATTTTATCTTTTAAAAAGCCTTCGCTGCTGGCGAATGGATAGAATTAGCTAGTGATCCTTCCTCATGAGTTTTTTTTTTTGGCACCTCTACAACCAATGATCGCTCGCCGGGGTCATGTACATTATATTTATAGTCATTGTGGTACTAATTTTCTTGGCGCTAGTCGAGGATTATTCGAATTGATGGAAAATGCTGCCATCCCTGAAAAATGTATTTGAAATCAAAGCCCTGCTGGTGCCCGTTATTTCAATGGGTTATATGAAGCGGATGTTAAATCAATGGAAACACATTTAACACGAGTAGTCGCACAACAGATCTTGATATATAAAGAATTTTACTCTGTTTTGACCTCAATCGAATTCATATTTAAATTCGCGTACTTTGACTCCCCTTAGCGCGGACGTCGAGGACATTGATGTTTAAATATGGAACCAGTTACTGCATAACCTCTTCCAGATTACACTGAGCTTTCCATCGATCGTCTTCCTTGCTGGCAGTTTTGATAACCGGATGCATCAAGATTTTGGAAAGCGCTGGCAACGAGAACATTTACATTCTCTTCAACAACGAGGTAAATGGTTGAATCCGAGTCCTAACCCAGAAATAGGTACCTGAGTGTCGATAAAATCAGAAAACTTACCCCTCAATCGCTGGACCCTAGGAAGAATAGCATCTCTTCATGCATTTCTGCCAGGCAGAAATGTTGCGGATGGCTTTTGTTTAATTTCCAAAATGATATTTTTACGACAGAGAACATCCATACGGCCCTCACAAGGAGTGCGACATTGCCTCAGTGCCGGTTGATGACAGGTTGTCGCAATTGCTATATGTTATATTGCTATCAAACTTTGCCAAAATCCGCTTGCATTGTCTTTATATGAAAAGGTTCGACTGTTTACTGTTTTGCTTTCCATACGTCCATCAAAAAAGGGCCTTTTCGTCAAAGGAACCGAAGAAATCGATGTGAGTCTTCGTTCCGATGTTGCTCGAATTGTCTGTTCTGATACATCCGCATTTCTCTCAAGAAAATTGAGTCTCTGATGCGTGGCAAGCTGAACGGCTCCAATATGTTTCTCACTATGGGTTTCTTATGCCATTGTTTCTTTATCGCCATACGACGATGTACCTGGCAAGTGGCGCGACGAGTTGCGCTGCTCCACTATGTTTCTTCCCTTGATCTCATCTCTGGCACTCATAGTGGAGTGTCGTGAGGTGTAAACGTTGTGAAATCTCGGGATCCAAGGCAGGTCAATGAATATTCATGAAAACTGTTGGACTGCATTATTGGAAGGCCAAATAATAAGGTTGAAAAACAAAAAATATGCGATTTTGATTATAACAAATGTTAACAACAATTTACTGAAAAAATTATATCCAAGCAATTATTGAAGTTTCCGTCAATTTGTACTAGGTGAAGATATTGACTTAATATTCTAGGGGTGTAGAGTATTCGTCAGCAGCTCCAAACGGATGTGTCACGAGACCCCCCCTTCCATCAATTTCATTTTCCCCAACATTCAACCTTTTGCGTTGACCCGTTCAAAAATTGAAAGGATGGACATCAAAGAACTACACTGTATATTGTCGGGAAGTGAGGTAGGAGTTTGGTCCTTCCTTGGGGTTAAATTAGCTTAGATGGTCTTTGTGATAACCAAGATGAAATCAGTTGGTAAAAACACAAATATTAACTTTATTGATTAACACATTCACTCAAAACGACAATCATTCGTTATAAACCTATACTAACAAAATAAAAACCCAACAACACTGAATTTACTTGCCCTATTGGGCAGAATCGTCTCACTGACTACATCTGACAATTTTGTAATCAATCAGGGACTTGTTTCCAATTCCCCGATCAACGGTTTATTTATCAATCTCTTTTTCAATCAGAGCCTTCTTTTATAACACATTTGATCAAATGAGTGTGATGTTTGCCAAAACAAGACGTGCATCAAACCATTGTCAACGAATGCGTAAATCTTCGTCAATATCGCGACCTGATTCCGAAAAAGGTTTTTTATTAAGGCCTTCTATACGACATATGCCCCCCGGTTCTGAATGATGGCCCCCATCATTAAAGATGAAATCTATCATTCGAACTATGAAGAATAGATAGTTTTACAGATACCAGCAAACAGCAAATTGCTAGAAATCTAGATACACTCCTAAAATCTCTCCCAAGATGCCCTATTTTCTATCTAAGCAAAATACTGCTCATTTTACATTTTTTTTACATTTCCTCGTCCTCTCTTCTGGCCACCCTGGTTGTGGAAATAATTCACCTTGTCTGATGGCGACTGCATTCTTCTATGGACCTTTTCGACTTCATCCTGATTACTAAATGGAGTGGACAACTTCAAATCTCCATAACTGTTCTGGCTTCCTGTATACTATTTGGAGAAGACTCTTATGGGAATAAGATACTGGACAACTGACGAAATTGGCTAATCTTTATGCAGCGCTCCCTTGCCTTCTGCTTTTGACTTCTGCAGCCCGTTTCCTCAATAGGTGGCTTGTGTTATATTACCGGAATCACGACAGATCTCTTTCAGCTTCAAGCTCGGGACGCTCACATGGACATTATCATTGGTCAGAATATTCAAAGCTCATGGGTTGGGTTGCTTGGTTGAGCTTCTCCCTGGATTTTTCAATGGATTGCATTGATCTGGCGTTTCTCCTCAGCTTCTTGGATTGCAAATGACCTATAACGCTGAAATGGACATTGACAGTAGACTTTGTTCAACTAATCGTCGACTGAAGTTCACAAATAGTCAAGTTGGATTGAGCCTGCTGATCATCCGTCCCGACTCTGTCCCTTTACATACAGCATCACGGATTCTGTGAGATCATATCAGGTGGTCCATAGATTTGACCTATAGGCTGGCCTCTGTTCTCGGGTGGTAGCATCTTCTTGAATATGAGGCGTCATTTTACATGAAAAGAAAAATTAATGGCAGTAAAAATTTTGAATTCATCTTTATTGAATGAATAACTATCTATTTCTTCATTTTCAATTACAACTCGAGTAACAAAACAATCAACGTAAATAATTACATAGGCACTCATATTTTCAAAACAGTGACTTGAACTCCGTTATGCCTACTTCAGCATAATTAATATTGACGAGGTGGTGTCATAAACTAGACCTTGAAAATATTTCGATGAACTCGTTGGGTGAATGATTACTGCTACCCAATATAAAATATGTGAGTATATCGATTCGGAAAAATGACCTAAATGTTTATGTTTTGTCAACAAGACAGCGAAAACCTTCGCATTACGCGCTAAGAGAAAGACAATTTGCGGTTATTCATTTTCTGCTCCGAGATTGTTATTTTGAATCAAAAATGGAAATGAATTAGTTCGATAACGAGTTTTATGACGAAATAAATGAAGTACATTTCAACTTTCTAAACTTTTTTTTTGCTCAGAAATCAATAAGTATTTTCAAAAACGATATTCCCAAAGAATCGTGTTTCAAATAACTCAGTGATGAAGTAACAGATTAAAATTACTGAAACATTCATTATTTGACGAATCTGAACCTTTTATATACTGACACCATAGGAAAAACCCTACATTATTATGCATCTCTCAACTATTTTTCTACCCAATATAATTTCATGATTGCCCTGAAATTTCAATGATCGATTACTTCCTTTCATCACTTCGAGTTGCGAAAAAAATACAATTCAAATTTCATCATAATATCACATTCGTCTCGACTCATTTACTCAACATATCATGATCTCCATAAACTTTAGGCTAAGCTTTCATGTCGACCCGTAACACCTCTTCCAAGCTCCCCTCAATGACAATGTCCCTCTTTACAACGAAACACAAACAACAATAACTAATTCTTTTTCCATAAACTTCAAGGCAAGCTTTCATGTTGAACGGTGACACAACTACCAAGCTCTCCTATTTACTCAACATGACAACATAATCTTCATAAACTTCAGGGTAAGCTTTCATGTCAAAGCGTAACATTTCTGCCAAGCTCTCCTCAATGATAATGTCCCTCTATACAACGAGACACAAACAACAATAACTAATTATTTTTCCATAAACTTCAGGGCAAGCTTTCATGTTGAACGGTGACACATCTACCAAGCTCTCCTATGTATCAAATTCTTGAAATAACAACAAAAATACTGTTTTTTCTCGCATCAACTCGAAGTAATATATTGAAATCACTATGATCGACACATAACCAAAGGGCGAATTTTCACGATAATTTATCTACACAATTCGATTTTTTTTTTAATTTTTTTTCATCATGCAGAGTAATCCTTATTGCTTATGTTAAAATTTGCAACAGAACAGTCATGAATTTATGAATGACTTTTCGGAGAGATCTCTGGTCGCAAACCATTATCAGATATGAAAGAATATTAGAGAAACCAGTTGAACATGATCGATTACGTGTCCTCACTCGAAAATACTTTTCCATATATCATCTGAACAACTCTCACTCATTAAAATGTTCACTCGAACATCAATACACATTATATACACTGTTTCTTCACCTCTGTGAAGCATCAAGAAAAATATTCAACATATTTCAGTCATCTTCCATATTCTTCTCAAAAACAATTAACACTTTGGGTAAGGTCATCTTTCAGCGCTAACACACGCAATTCTTCCAAGAGTACCTCCCCATATTCGACAGTTCAGACACAAATTTCCTTCAGTAAATTCAACTCTTTTCGTGACACTAAACATTTTTCATTATATCAACTTGTTCCTCAAAAAAAAACTAGATTTTTCCAAAAAAAAATTCACACTATCAATAACGAACTGAGATGCAATTAAATTTCGAAAAAAAAAAACTGAAACTCTTGAAGAAATGGGAACTGAAAATATATAAAATCATTGTTGTGAACCACTACTTTCATTTCGTATTCACACCGTCAAAGATTTTATTCTTTAGCTCTTCACGATATATATATGCCTTTCCGAGAGAGCTGTTGCAAATAGCTGTATCTCCACTGGTGGCTAGGCAGTGCTTTCAAGACATATTTCGTAATTTCTCAAGTATGATTCATAAAATAACGTAATTTTTCAAAATAATAACCAATCCATAAGCAATAAGGCATACTTCAGATTCATCTAATCGGTTCGTCAAAATATGTTCATTCAGATGAAATTTTGAACAACAAACAAATCGTTATAGCTATCCATCAACATCATTCACGTTACTCATTGAACATACTATAATTATTTGATATACTTATTGAATGCAAAAGGAATATCTCAACAAATATTTGTACTTCGTTTTCATTTCATCAGATAAAACTTCTCAAATTTTTTTTTGTTACTTAATTGAAGTTCGATTATACCAACACATATATTTTCGTGAGAAAAAGAAACAAAAAGGCCTAGTAAAAAAATTCAGTAATATTAAAAAATCAGACAAATCATACCAACCCATTCACGCCAATCAAATCAATCATTCAAGACATAAAATCGTCATCAATCAGTATATTTCTTGAGAAACTTATATCAAACTAAAATTGTCAGCTAATCGTTAATTACTGAAATTCGGGAAACTACCAGAAAAAAGAACCATACATACATTTCACTCGAAAAAAATACAACCACAAAAATCATACTGAAAATGAGCAAAATGAGAAATTAGAATCGAACATTACACACACACTCAAAACAACTGTTCATGCGGTTATCACAAAATTTCAGTAAAAGACTTCATATACTTAACGAAATTTCACGAGAGTACTTCATTAAGATTCATTATGAAGAATGAATCTTCGAAATCGAAGCGAGGCGACTTCCACCATGTCGGGAAGTAAGGTAGGAGTTTGGTCCTTCCTTGGGGTTAAATTAGCTCAGATGGTCTTTGTGATAACCAGGATGAAATCAGTTGGTAAAAACACAAATATAAACTTTATTGATTAACACATTCACTCAAAACGACAATCATTCGTTATAAACCTATACTTACAAAATAAAAACCCAACAACACTGAATTTACTTGCCCTATTGGGCAGAATCGTTTCACTGACTACATCTGACAATTTTGTAATCAATCAGGGACTTGTTTCCAATTCCCCGATCAACGGTTTATTTATCAATCTCTTTTTCAATCAGAGCCTTCTTTTATAACACATTTGATTAAATGAGTGTGATGTTTGCCAAAACAAGACGTGCATCAAACCATTGTCAACGAATGGGTATATCTTCGTCAATGTCGCGACCTGATTCCGAAAAGGTTTTTTATTAAGGCCTTCTATACGACAATATGGTTCATAATATTTTTTTTTTGCGAAATATAAATGAATCAACAATAATGTTACTATACAAATATCATTTATTAGGTATGAATCTTTGCTTCAAACATGGTTTTCCTTGTCCTCCTCATTTTTTAGTAAATTGTTGTTGAAAACTGTGACCAAACTCACACACTTTTTGTTATTCAACTTTTCTATTTGAGCTTTGTACAATACAGTTCAACAGCTCTCATAAAGATTCATTGACCCGCCTTGGATTCCGAGGTAAAAATCTTATGTCGCTCCACCATCAGGCAAAGCACACTGGATAATCTTTTTGGAACGTCAGTCGTTTCGTACATACTCTCATTTTGCGTTGGTACACGCATTTCTTGACTTCATCCTCCGAAGAATTCATTGCAGTTTCTTCATTTTCTCGAATTCGTATATGATTTCTATGTGCATACAGAGATTTCGAAAAAATTTACCCTTCTGATAATTCACTGAGTTGCCCTTCAAAAAAATGTACTTCTGTCAGGAGCTCTTTAATTCCTTCCTCTTGTTGAAAGGTGAACACTTCCAACTTCGATTGAAGGTTATATAAATTTCACTCACTTGTTTCTGAAAACTTAAGAAATAACTCGGCCTACGACTTGACGAAATTGATTTCATAAAGAAAAAACGATTGTTCGAGTCCCAATAACACCTGTATCTGTCATTTGCATTTGATTCTGATTGGCTCACATCAATTCAAGGAATCGCTATTGCCATTTCGATTACCTGTGCTTCGAAACCCTATATGGAACTCACCACTCATGATGAACACAAAGGATGTCCCTCAGGAATGTCGTATGAATGCGGGAAATCCATTACGCCGATGCGAGGTAAGAGCATTCAAGAATGTCATTCCCAATTGAAGGGAATTTGATTGAGAAGAGCATTTTGATTTCGAGTACCAATACATGATATTTGAATAATTGGGGATTCAATATATTCCCCAAAGGCGTTTTCACTTGTCACTCATCAATTCCGAAATGGGTATTGGACCAAAAAAGATTCTGTGACTCTCGATACTGAAGCAGAATGACAAATTCAAATGAAAATTATTCTTTAGTATTGGTATTTTGGTATTCGGTGATACAGTGGGGAAGAAAATTAATTTCGATTATCCAATCCGAAATAAATTTCACCCATGCCCCAATTATAGGATTACTTATAAAAATGATGAATTTGTTTGTTGTTATCGAACCGTTACCTTTGGGCCTAATAAGGTATCCATTGACAACAACTACTCTCCCCTCCTTCTCTAAAGTATATATATATATATATATATATATATATATATATATATATATATATATATATATATATATATATATATATATATATATATATATATAGACACATGGGAATCGTTGTATTCGTACCACGTTTCGGAGTAAGGGTGTCGACAGTAAGCCGTGTAGTGGCCGCTGTACGTAGTACCGCTATGGTTGGAGAGCGCGTGGAGTTTGTTAGTGCAATGGGCTCCATTGGCTGCAGCGTAATTGCTCATGTCTAGACTTCCCAACGGAAAATCGATGGTGACATTCAATTTCAAATTCAATTTTCCTCTGGATCTCTCCGGTGGAGGAAAAAGTTTGAGATGGATCACCAACACACGAGGGAACTTGTGGTTCGATAATGACTTCGTGCATTTTCGCCTTTCTCTACACTTGGAACACGTCGGCTTCTCATCCCCATCTAACGTCTCCTCTCTGGTGAAAGAATCCAAGCACTGAGATAATTTGAGTTGATCAGTTCTCTGTGGAATAGGTAGCGACAGGTCCCAAAAGGGGTCGAAGGTTACAGAACAGTGCCCGCAATGTGTGCATTTCAACGTCGATTTTAATTGGCCGACGAAGATGTCTACTATATACGAGTTGTTTATGTGCAGGTACCTCAACCATGATTCTTGTGCTTTTTTGGTGTCACTCAACCAAGATTCTCGAGCGTTTTCAACGTCACTTGAATTTTCATTAGTTTCAATCTGAATACGTTCAAGTTTTTCCTTTCTCATTCGATTTACGTTTTCATGTGAACCCTTCAATAAATATCGTAAGAACTCCTGGGCGTCTTGTTGGGCGGAACCTTTGAAGCGAGGGGCGAGTTTTTGGATCTGGATTTTCAGTGGTGCTATATCCACCACACTATTAGCTAAATCATCTGACCATAATTCCCTTATCAGCTTGGCGAACGTTTCTACTAGGGTTTCTTCCGAATTAGAAATGTTGTTGGTAATATCCTCCATGGAGTCGTTTCTCCTGAAATATTCCATCAACCATCTTATGTTTGATGAGCATTGGATCACACTGTTCATAAAACAAGTGTAACCTATGTTCTTCAAACCTTTTAGACCGAGAATTCCGATAGACCTCAGTTTTTCTTTCCCAAAAAATTTTGTCATTTGCTCATGTAGGGTGGGGTTCGATAAGGAGCTCGTGTTTAATGTGACATATTCATTTTCTACTTCATCCAATTCATCAGCTACCATAATTTTCTGGTATTTTTTCAAAATCTTCTCTGAATTTTAGCGATCCAGGAAGTTTCTGAAGATTGTTTCACGAGATAATTCTGGGTTTACAGAATTTCCTCCATTCGTGGGAACCAAAAATGACTCACCAAGAGATTTTGAATGAGGTATTGTTCCGAAACAGGAAGCTGCATTTCCTCTCTGTATCAGGATACTGACTTTTTGGATCAGGAATGAAGTAGCTCTTGAATTTTTTGAATGAATTCTGAAGCTTGAGGGCCAAAGGAACCGAATGTTTCAATTCCGACAGCATGAAAAATTAATTTATCTTCCAAAATTTGATATTTTCGTTTTTTCGAAATTTCTGCTGATGAAGCTGCTGAACCACTTGAAACGGAAGTTGATGGAATATGACATGGTGCTAACCCACTGAGCACAGAACCTTGCAAAACATTTCTGCAAATTACATATAGACGCCGATTGAAATGTTTTCTGGGGGAGTTACAGTAATATTACTGTGTTAATTCAGTTGAAACATTGTGAGTTGTTCATTAAGAAAACATTTCATTAACTTGTGATTTGCTTTCCACTGAAATGTTTATGATTGAGGTTGCGGTGATGTTGTCAGATATGCCAATTGAAATATTGCACAACAATTTTTTTAGAAATATTGCTGTAAGTTAGTTATTTCTTTTTTCGAAATATTTCATAACTAAGTTACAATGATATTGTTAAATACACAAATTTCGAAATATTGTCAATTACTTTCGTGGGTAACATTGCTGTGTAGATAATATTCTTTCCTGTTGAAACATTTCTATATGCATGGCGTTTCGTTTATCTTTCGAGAGATATCGAGAACTAAGTTTAAATGATAAAAATTTTTTTTCAAGAAACGTTACTAAAACTTGGCAAAGGTTTATTTTCCGAGGCAGATGGATTATCGATGGCCAGTGTGTGTGTCATGTCTGTGAGTTGAATGGGAGACGAGACGGTTTCATTTATGTCATTATGTCCTGCTTACACAAAAGGAAACTTCTTCGCCCAAACTCCATTATGATCCATGCAGATTTCCGATGTACGCTTGTTTCAGCATAAGTGCTTATTGTGCTTAATGTTTTCGTTTTGAGAATCTTCTGCGCTAGGTAACAAATTCTAGCTTGATTATTGGTTGAGAAATAACATTTGTCAAATTGAACCAATAGGACCACCGGAGCAGCACACTCTCGAACTGAAGCAGCCATTGGTGCAAATAAGGTTAGGTATCAGAACCTTTATACTGTGTCACTTGTGTCAGTGAGTGTGAGTGGTATATGTGGTATTTCTTCGGAGGTCGGAGAGAAAACGGAAACCAAAATTTCAGAATTTTCTGTATTCTTGGCGAGGTAGGTGAAGTGAGAAGTGACCATACTCCAAGAAGTAGTTCTAGTTATGGAAGGTGACGCTAATAAAGAGGTAAGAGATATTTGTTCATTCGTTTTATGTATAAATCTCAATGCGGATTCCATCAAACTCACATGGTTGAAAATTGAACTAATGACTTATGAAACAATACCTGATAACTAAGCCAAAGGTGGATGGATATTGATGCATCTTCAATTAAGTATCAAGTAACAATGAAAAAGGCACGGTTAAAAATTATCAAGTAGCCTAATGAAAAAGAAGGCATTTATGCACCTAAATTTAACAATGATCAAAGCTTGTGGAAGGGGATCAACTCTAACCTTACATTATTTTTGATTCCCTTGCTTCGTTTTGGAGAATCGAATATTGGAATTGAAAAATCATTGTTTTCCTGAGAAGTTCCACCAGAATCGCATCTACAGTTTCAACTTCAACTCGCTCACATTCAATGAAAGAATCGTTTATGTTTATGCAGTTATAAAACTGATGATAAGCTCTCAGTACTGTAAAACTTTATCATTGATTTGCTTGTGTTGAACTCATAGTTATTAGTTTTCGGGTTAGACTCAGTTATTAGGTATTGTTGCATCAACCTGCTATATGAGACTTGTTCATTTTTGACCTGTATAGATTTTCCGTACCTTTTTCCTTCAAGAATATTTATTTTCAAAGAACATGATTGCACTGGGGTTTAGATATAACATGAATACCAAATACAATAACTTGAAATATCACAGCTGATAACTGTCACTTCTGGTTTTTTCATGCTGTAGACAATGAATCAGAAATTATTTCCAATGACCAAATATGGAATTTCGCAATCGGTGAATGTAATAGGACTCCTTTATTTGAAGTTATGCATTATACATCAAATCATAAAAAATTTGTGTAATATATTTATATATTTTCAGCAACTCCATAATTGTGAAAATAGTACAAGTGTACCCTCATAGAAAAGAGAATTTCTCTGCTGCTATAAAATATAGTTTATTAATTGATTATCCAAATCAGGACTGCCAAAAACATATTATTTTCATAAATTTCACATACTAATGTAAATATTTTTTAGGGATCCTGATATTCATTAACTGAATTATTTCAACTTCATAAAATGATGCCATTGAAGCACCCTTTTATAGCTTTGTCTGTTTGGGGGAAAAAAGTGGGAGCTTTTCAAGCTACTCAGTTATTGGGCCCCATTATCCTTACTCCTATAAATAATAATATCATTGAGCAATGAAGAGGTTACACTAGTTTTAGAATATTTCTCACCGCCTTTTCTCTCATGAACAATCTTTGTTGGTGCAAGTCAGGGCACTATTAATTATTCTGATTTCGATTCCTAATTGAATGCTTGAAATATTTTTTGAATTATTTCTTTTTTCCCAATACTTTGGTACTAAGAAATCTTTTGAAATTTTTAGGTGCCGTAAAAGAAAACTTCCCCACCCTAACAGATGACCAATTTGAAAAGATGGTGAAGGGATGGTTCCAACATGCCACCACAAGACACAGAGGAAATGGAGATAAATAGCTGACTTCTTCAAAAAAAATCAATGGATTTCTTCATTTTTTCATTCTGTATACAATAGGTTCTGTTCTTCTTTTTATCTAGTTTACATTATATTAGACTCTTCAGAAAGCAGCAAGTAATCTGATATTAATATTCAATATGAACATATGACGATATGTCTTAGTTCAAAAAATTAATGGGTGCACATGTATAATATTTTTTGATGTTTTAGTATTTGTATAATGGTCTGAAGCGAAGTATTCAGTGGACCTTTATGTAAAAACTGAAAAATCCAAAATTAAATAAGTATTCATCTATCTATTCATTGAAATGAATTATTATCTGCTGCTAATGTTTTTGTTATTTTATGTGCAATGATGTTTTTATTTCGGTTCAATAAATATATATTAGGACTATTTTATATGAATTTGCTTTTTTTGAGTTCTTTTGTACAAAGTTCCACCACTCTTGAATCTCAATAAGTAACGAATTGCCCTTAGAATATAAATTTTCTTCACAGAACTCATAAAAACATCCAAACAACATGAAATCAAATCGAATTCACTATCCCTCGACAAACCCTGTTAGCCTCTACAACAGTATTATTCATTATAGGTATAAAGTCAAAGGCTAGTGATTTCTATTTCGTGTTGAGTTACTGTTCAATTTTGAGAAATTATATTCCTATTGTAAGCATTTTTTTATTATTAATTGATATATTGCCAAATCATGTAGACAATTTAGTAAACTTTTGAACAGTATGTATACTTTCAGTTACAGAGTATTTGCAAAATTACAAGAAGTTGATTCAAGTATACTTCTGAAATGTCTCTGAATGGTAGCTGTAAGTTCTGATTATGAGGTCCCCGGTACATATTGAATGAAAGATGATTTGAATATACTTTTGAAATATATAGGAACATTTTCTGGAACGTCTAGTTAAAATGTAACTGCAACATGACAAAATAAATTTTATTTGAATGTCATATTGAAATGTTGATTCAACCTTTCATTTGAATGGTGTATGAAATATCCTTAGGTAACATCACCTAACATAACTTTTGAAATATTACAAATGGACGTTGCAATGGCGGCCGTTACGGCGTTGCTGGCATGTTAATGCAACATCACTGCAAAGTCTGAAGCAACATTACACACCCCATTTATCATTTGCAGCAACATTGAGACAACATTTCTTTGCTCAGTGGGTAAAGTATCTACACAGGTGAAATCCCAAACAACAGGTTTTCCTCTTCGCCAAGGGATGAGGGTCATGCCATCTGGTCTTTTTTCATCGTCACGACAAGTGCCTGGAGGTTCTAGAATCCAAGGTATCTTAGCCGAAACTAACGCACGTTTGATGACATCATTCACAACTTGATGACGAGAAAAACGTCCTGCGCTGTAGCTGCAACCCATGAATTCCTTGGGGGCTTACTTCTGCACCACATATGCATTTGTGTTGAACACAAATATTCGATCCCAGACGAAGACCAATTGCAACTCTGAACTACTCGTCATCTAATAGAGTACCGAGGGAGAAAACTGGTAAAGCATTTAACCAAGCTCCTGCATTTCTTGAAGAAACTGCCATCATACGGGCCTTGTCTGTGGGAGTTTTAGCCGTATGTAACAATTTCTCTAGAGCTATATTAACCAGAGGACTATCCCAGGTTTTCTGCATATTTCTTTTGATACTGGGCAATTCAAGATGAGTTTGAGTGATCCAGAGTTGTTCTGCTGCATTCAAGGTACTTTCTGCAGGAAAAGATAATGGTAGTATTGAATCTACCACATCAGTCACCTTATTACATGAAGATAGAAAGGGAGGTAATGATAGGTCGGTAGTCGTGCGAATTCCTAAGCCACCATGAGTAACTGGCAGGGTTGCTTGAAGCCATGAGTTATTATCCATCTGATTATTTAATGAATTTCGAAGTGTGTCACGAACTATTTCATCAATTTTGATCAGATGTGCTTCGTTAACCCAAGACGGAGAGCATCTCATAAGATGAATGAGCTTTGGAATTGCCAAACAATGTCTGAGAAGGTGAAAAGCAACATGTCTTGGAAGCTCACTCAGACGGGAGGACATAATTCTGAAACAATCAATTTTTTTCTCGAAGCAAGAAGTAAATGCCTCATTCGTGAGAGGAGCGCCAAGAAGTGTCAACTCAAATTTATTAACGAGTTTGATTCCTGGAGCAATTATATTGAATTTGAAAGAAATATTTGAGTCGGGTTGGCTTAGGAAGTGAAGTTCACATATTTTGAAGTTCAGCTCAAGCCCAATCATCTTGGAATTATGAATAATTGATGAAAAAGCATCAAAAACTTCTTCTGCATCTCCTCCGAAAGAACCATAATCCAAATACCAGGCATTGAACTCGGTTTTTATATGTTTGCTTACATCATGTATTGCCGTACAAAAGAGGGCTGGCGCTAAGGGGTCTCCTTGCTGAACTCCTCGTTCTGACGATATTATATTTCCATCAAATGACAATATAGATGGCTGATGGTAGCACTGGAAAATCAGTGGATATAATTCAGGAACAGTATCTTGAACAACTTTTAGAATGTGATCACGATGGAGCATGTTGAAAGCGTTCTTGAAATCTAATTTTAAAAAAGCTTTCCATTTTTGGAACTATGTTCATCAATATAGCGTCAAGCAGCATGTGAGACAACTTCACAGCCTCCAGGGATACCGAAACCAAACTAGACAGGACGAAAGAGATCGCCGAGTCTTTCTTTCAGCTTCTATGAGGCCAATTTCGCAGCTAGACGACGAAAAACGTTACCGACAGCAATTAGTCTGAGACCACCATCTTTTTTCCTCAGTGCACACAAAGAAGCACCAAATAAAACAGGACAAATTTCTCCTTTCACATTTCCTGATAAAAAGACGTTGCAAAGTGCAGTGAGCGATAATAATATCTTTGTTGCTGCAGAACCCGCACTGTAACTTATTATATCTTGTAGATGGGAAGGTCTCAAAGGATCTGAACCTCCTGAAGAATACTGAATCCTCGATCTCCAGTGATGATAGCCAAGCTAGTAAGACAACTCAGACCTAGACGCAAGGTCACTCAGTCTTGAAATGGCTCCGAAATGGGAGGCGAAACGTAGACAAGTAAATCTTTCCAAACGCGGATCAACCGGAAGTTCCAGCCAGCACATTTCTAACCGCGAAAGCCTAGCCGATCAAATATATATGTATATATAGATGTCTGCAAAAAATTTTTATATATAGATGTCTGCAAAAATTTTCACACCAAAGGTGCCGATCTCATCGTTTATTGGATTCATCGTATGTAAACTTATTTCCTGCTTCTTCTCATAACCGTATATGATACTAAAAAAAAATTTAATCACCCTCTAGTAATCACAACGTGATTGAGAGTCAGTTGCACGGCCTTGCTTAAGTTGTGGTTTATCTAAGCTAGGTATCGTTGCTATGGATTCGCCAATCAGGTTCATTATTCCTTAGCCATTAAGCCTGGATTAGTTGAATCTTCATCTACTCAAACTTGCTGATTTTAGTGTGCTAATTATAGTGCATTAACAGATTACTGGATAGCTTGGATAATACCATAGTGTAGAGAGGGGCCCCATCTCATTTGAGAGAAGAGACTGGAAATTTGGGTAAGTCCATAAGTAATTTGCTTCACTCTCTCGTTATTATTATTTTGATACAGTCCACTCAGTTAACCATATTTTGAGCTAACACAAAACAGATATTTCTCATGTTATGTTTCCAAGCCACATTTGGGAAGAGTCAAAAATAGTGTGTCTATACATTTTTTAGCAGTGGGTGATGGGAAATTAACAGTGAATTGATAGTAATTAGGTATCAGAAAAACACCAATGAACGAAAGAGTCATGGATGGACAATCCGAACATAGTAGAAAACTTTGTCGACCAACTGAAATCGACTGTACTGTTCTATGACCATAGATCCATTCTGAGAACTTTCGCTGCCTATCCCACAAAAAACTGGTCGTTTCAGATCATCTCATTGCTCAGACTCTTTTACGAGAAAAACGATGTTGGATTGGGATGAGAAGTCGAAAAGTTCGCAGTGTAAAGAGAGGCGGAAGTGCTCAAAATCATTATCGATCCAAAAGATCCTCAGAGTGCTAGTAATCCATCTCAAACGATTCTCTCCAACGGATAGTTTCAAAGGAAAACTAAATGTCACGGTCACCACAGCGGCACTACACACATTGGCCACTATGCGGCTTACGGCTGGCATGCTTTCATTTTTATTTCAACACGTCGAGGCCGAAAGTGCGTGCAGTTTCAATAGAAGAACCGAAACAATGATTTGGCGCAGCGAATAGTTCAGTCGAGAAGGTTCTGAGGGAAATCAAAATAATATTAAGTGGAATTAGCAACCAGAAGGAAAAGACTTGCTATAGATGTGGAAAACCCGGACATCTTATCAAAGACTGTAGGGTGAGAATGCCACCAAGATCCATCTCACCTGCAAAGGTGCCATCTCGTACGCAATCACCTCTGAGGACGAGGTCATCCAGCGAGTCCTCAAATTGGCGGTGAAAGAACTAGAATTCGCCAGCATTGTAATGCTGAGCATTTTTAAGTGAACTCAGTATAAGTATTCGCACCCTGTATATGAAAGCTTCATATACAATGTATCGAAATTCATTCGAGAACTCCTCTCACGAAACACCCAATGAAAGAAGTCTTCGTTTCAGTCTAGACGAGATATGAGATTTCAGTGTGTAAATTTTGATAAACAAACACCTTTTCAGAATCAGTCCGACAATTGGTTCCATTCATCCAGCGAGGGCGAGCTTGCACGCTGTGAAAGAAATGCGATTTTTGCGAGATCTGCAAAAATGGCGGGCGTTGGCTCGTATTGAGAGT
This sequence comes from Zygogramma bicolorata, assembly GCA_032362365.1. Classification (NCBI taxonomy): domain Eukaryota; kingdom Metazoa; phylum Arthropoda; class Insecta; order Coleoptera; family Chrysomelidae; genus Zygogramma; species Zygogramma bicolorata. Next base: position 192,621 of record JAVJAQ010000014.1, on the reverse strand, counting down.
GGACGAAAAAGTCGCTCTTGGTAGTTGATCCGGAGACACGGTTAGGAGTCGAACAGGAAAAAGTTCGAAAGGAAAAAAACTCGCGAACGCGAGGGAACGGCCTTTCAAGGTTTGTCCCCTGCCAAAATTATGGGGGCGCGTTTCATTACGAGAATCTAATTACGGTCGGAAAAATCGTGGAAATGAATAATGTCGAATTGATTCGTGTGCAAAGTGCCATATCTTGGAGAAACCAAGAAATCTATGAAATGGAATGGAAACAGCCATGCAAGATAGACAAAAAAATTGGTATGTCAATTTTGATGTGTGTTAACGTAATTAACCATTTTATTCACTTTTGGGAAGAGAATCCACCATTAATTTTATATCTGTTGTTAGAATTGAGAAATCTTTATGACTCTCTCTGACATCGAGTAGTTATTGAAATGGGCCGTAGGGTGGCCTATAATATACATTTTGCCAGTAGGGCAAATTCAGAGGCATTTATAGATATAAGCACATCAGATTTTTGTGTTCTGAGTACACATTTTTGTGTTTGTGGAATTTTCATTATTCTTATGCATAGAGAAGACCATTACCGGTCTCAGTTCATTTTTCAATATTTTGATTAAACTATATAGTACTGTAAATAATGTCAATTTTTTTTGTTATAAATTGTTTTTACTGCATATTTCTTTCGTTATATATTTTCTTATCTAATCTATTTTGTAAGTTCCTATTTTCATTTCGTTGCTATTATATTGCTTAAACTTATCAGAGGATTTCATTTCCTTCGAGTCGCCCTATTTTCAGATTTCAGAGTATACGAGGAAGCAGAAATTAAACCCTAGGTTTCTCACTAAAGAACCTTTCTTCGTGCAAAGGGCCGAATTCATCCTCCTTTCAGAAATTACCTTAACATCCAAAATTTGACGTGGAGAAATCTACGTCTGGAGACAGCAGCTGCAATTAACGAAGAAAATAACCTTTTGCCATTATTATTATTACAAGTGACGTGCGGAGGGATTGTTATCTGTTTTGATTCGTTTTTGTGGACACGAGGTTCATGTGAAGCGAAGGAAAATATAAGGAAGTTCATACAGAATAACAATAACTCTCGCAGCCGTTACATCTGGTGATCTAGCGTTGGGATTATTTTTGCTAAAGTGTGAACAAGTTGAGAAGTGTTGAAAAGCAAATGATAATGTTGAAATTATACAAAAATAATACCTTTTCATCAATTACCACTTCAGTAACAGAGCGATGGGATTGTTGATTGTAAAGTTGTCTATTCTGTAAACATAAACTGATACAGACAGATTGAAATAGAGGTACAGTTTTAGGAAGAAAATATAAAGAGATTATTGTGGGTAACTAGAAGAGCAATAAAAGTGAAACAACAATAACAAACCCTACCGTTCGTAACAGCATATCGGGGCACATGCTAGCTAGCAATAACGGAGCCCCCAGGGTCATCCATGTTAACAGACTGAAAAGAACAACTGTCCTCCACCCACAGTCTGATGGCATGGTCGAGAAGTTCAATGGGACTATGGAAGAACATCTTTCCAAAGTAGTAGAATAACATCAAAAGACTGGGATCGACATCTTCAACTATTCTTCATGGCCTACCGGGCAGCTTTGCACGATTCCACAAAGCTCACCCCAGCCAGTATCATCTTCGGAAGTACTGAGGAAAAAGAGGTACAGGATTATGCAGATGAATTGCGAGACAGCTTGATAAGGATTTACGAAATTGCGAGAAAAAGATTGAAGATTACTAGTGATAGGATGAAGGCTCGATACGATCCCAAGGCAAATACTGGTGGATTCAAAGAAGAAGATCGGGTGTGGCTGTACAACCCTCGTCGTAAAAAAGGAATTTCACCCAAACTATCATCATGCTGGGAAGGACCCTGTTCGATAGTCAAGAGAATGAATGACGTGGTGTACAGGATTCAACCTAGCTTCAGAGCAAAAATGAAGGTTTTTCACCTAGAAAGACTCAAACGGTACAATGGAGATAATGACGTATTGTTTGATCGAGACGATCAAAATTGAGAGGGGGATAATGTTACAGAGGTTCCTAGCGCCGTTCCTGTCGCCCATAAATGCAAATTAGTGTGACGGTTCGAAGGAAGATTGTTACCTGAGTGATCGCGGCTAACCGAGAATATTCGATCATCGGGATTTGTCTGGAGGATTCTCCACTGTGTTAGCGGGTATAAACGGGAGCCACTCACCGCTACGGCAGAATTTCTTTCAGAGTGTTCAGTACAAAGCGTTGGATAGTTAGCAGAGCAGTTTAAGTGATTGTTATGTATTGTGTTGTGATGAAGAGTTGTAATAAATGTAATGAAGTGTTGTTTGGAGTTTTAATAAACGAACCCACGGACATCATCTCGTATCAATATGTATATCTCATATTCAGATTATGTAAGATGTCTGCTATAATTGAAAAAAATTATATCAATACATAAGTAAATGTCCAGTAAACACAAACTCATCTGGTGAACATACAATTAATAACTAATTTGATGACTACAAAAAATTTTTCAGTAGTAGCTCTTCAACCACCATTTTGAACATATTTGCCAATCAATTTCTTCAAACCTTGTGGTAGGTTATCATAAAGTAAACTTTGGGACTCCAGTGATGACTCTGAAGGCTCTTTTCTGCATGCGAAAAACTATGAGTTGATCTTCCCACAGAAGTATTCTAAATGTGAGGTGAGCATGCAATATGGAGTAATAGGAAATGAAGAGTGCTTGAGGTCCTCCTATCTATATCAGTTGAGAGTCTTCCATTATTACGCTTGGTAATTTTCCATGTATGTTGAAAATGTCCGTTGCTTACGATAGTATCATCGGTAATAACTTCCATCATTTATAGATTTCACTCTTATGAAACCTGTTAAGAAATTTGTAGTATCGAAATGATCTGAACTGATATAAGGAGATGAGAATGATGGAATCGAAATATACAGCGAAACCATGTAAAACATGAATTGCAACTTTTGAAAACGAATGATCGAGTAAATCGAAAAGCAGTAATGAAAGAAACTAGTCAAACAATTTGGTTGACAGCTGTATAATAAAAAATAAGTCAAAAAAACTGAGATAAGCTATTGCCAACGAAATAAATTCGCAAGATTCAAAGAAGCCAAAAATTTAAAGGGGAAAAACAACACTGAGGTCCATATAAGGAGCAAATATCAGAATGGTAAAATGAATCGAAACATAAAATAACGTGTAGAAAAAATTTAAATGGAATCCAACTTGAGTGTACTCACGACATTTGAAATGTTGGTATCCACAATCGTCTTCGGGTATTGATTGAGAGTCACAACAACTTATTGATAATTTTTCATTTCAGCTTCTATTTCACACAGTTTTTCAATGATTCAACTTAAAAAAAAAATATTCATTAAAAGTTACCTTCGGAAACAAATTCGATTCTTTTATCTCTTGAGAGAATCGCAATACGAATTCCATAGAAATCTAATAAGAGTCATTGAAGCAAATATCATCCATGCTCATCACACGCACTTCAGTTCGAACGTTGAAAAGACAGATAAAGGATACGACGGCAATGAGGAAAATATGCCGAACGTTTTGAATAGAATCAGACTATTATCTTTAATAGAACTCAGCAGATGGTGTCTGCTCGAATCGGCTTTTCTGTTATCTCAATTTTCACAACTTCCACTTGGAAAAACGTGTTACTCTTAATATTAGTAATTGTGAACTATCAACTGGAAAAATTCTTTCGACTTCAATAATCACAGAAACGTGTAAGAATTACTTTGAATGGCGCTATTTTCTGTGGAATCTCTCCCAAATACCAACCATAAGATATTATTTCGAATGGGAGTTTTCAACGGAATGTTGAGTTTCATTCATATCGTGCGCCTGCAAGTATGGCGTAATAAAGAAAGTTAATCTTATCAATAGGCCCTCATGCTTAGGAAAGTAATCCCTTCAAGGTACTGGTGGAGTATTTGCCTCAATTCATGACCTTGATATTCCGCAGTGGGATTATAACTGATTATTGTAAAAAAAATTTCAAATGGAATAAACGAATGATTAAATGAATGAATGAATAAATAATGCCACCCAATCATTATAATTAAGAACTTGGGTATTTTTGTGAAGAGAATGGAGTTTGATGAATTATTCTTTGGATATTTTCTTTTCCGAATAAAAAATGAGAAATCACAATTTTTATGAAAGAAGTGAAATGAGAAAATTACATAGATTATTAATTAATATTATTGAAAGACGTTTGATTCGTTCACAAAAAGGAAGAAAAAGTTCATTTCAAACAGTTATTCCCCTGCTTACATGGCGACGGGAAAAAGTGATTTCTATGTAACCCAGTGTTGTTCCCTTTGCATCAGAAGTTGGAGCAAGGATAACAAGAATGATTGCACAGTAATGCAAATTTTTCGAAAATTATATATATTTAGGTAGATCGTTCACAGAGTCCTGATATCTACAGTCCCCTCAATGGTCCTACCACTCTCACTGATAACAACCAAGCCAGGTACCCATTGTAATCGTTTTCACTTCAATATTTATTCTAGTATTCAACCTGAATAATATTTGAACAGAGATAACGCAAGTTCAGTGATAGAATTCAGCAGTGGTGCAGGTAGGAATTATAGAGCAAGCAGGGTTAACGACTATCTCATTTGTCCCCCCCCCCCTCCAGTATATATACTGCAGTTTCACCGTTTTGTTAATTGATACAATAAGCTACCGTTTCTGAAGCAAGCAATTTCGTGCAATAGTGAAGCTTATAGGATGCAAATTATATAATCTAGCTATGCTCTTAAGTGGCTTCAAAAGTAACAAACAATATTACAGCTCTCAAATTGTCTGAGTGAAGTTAACACTGAAGCGGTTATAAAATACCCGTCCTTGAACTGTACTGCAGGAGGCTTGAAGCAGCTGAGGGTACTAGTCGAGGACAGTAGAATTGATATGAATAAGGGTAGATCTTACTTGGAAGTAATGAAGTGAATGCCTCAAGCTTTCTCTGAATAAGCAGGTGAAACGTTAGTGAACAGCCACTAATAAAGAAGGTTCCTCTGAATCACACACCAAAGTGGGCAGGATGTCATGCACAGCTACTGATCTGAGGATTCAAGCATCTACCACTATTCTATCTACAATGCAGCGGTAACGTGAGCAACAGCATAGGTAATAACCAGCAACAAAAAGGCCTGAAAATAAATAGGAGAGATGAGGGAGATTCTATTGAGTGGGATCCTAGGAAAGAGTTCAGTGATGTACCTACCCAAGGTGTTGAGCGGCCAATAAGAGGGTTTTGATATCACATCAAAACTATTGTTTTTGTAGAGAGAAAAAACCAAAAATCCGGAAAATCGACTGGTAATCAATCCTAACAATTGATTGCAGAATATCAGCTATGTCTCTGTAGTCTCTTTGCCAAGAAAATCCGTCAATGACGATTTGAAAGCACACGCTTCTCGAAATATGGTAAATTTCGAAACACAAAAATGGTGGTTATTCAAGTTCCTTTTCTAGAAAAATCGTAGCTCTCCTAGGGATCTCAAAATTCTTAGGTTGGTAACATCGTGCTACCTTCAGTGGAGAATGCGTCTACCACCATAAAGCTGCGACAGTAAATTTCATACTTGTTATTCATTTGTCATGGTCAACCCGTAGTGTTTGTATGTGATGAAGCAAAAATCAGAGAGTTATGAGAAAAGCATTCGGACTCGTAACAACTCCCCCCTTTCCCAAAGGGAAGTTTCGCAGGAACTTTCTATGAAACGAACTCACTCAGAATTATAAAGGAACAGCTACGTACAATATACTAGAGGACAGTCCTAATCTAGACAGGATTTATCATAAATTAATTCTCATCTGGAGGGCGAATCTTGAGATCTTTCGCGTGCCACACTCCGCGCGATTTGCCATGAGAATCAACCAATTCGTATGACCACGGGGAAAGCGAGACTGAGAGTGGTCCCTCGAATTTCTGCGGTAGCTTCGAAGTAAATGCCTCACTTGCATCAGAGATAGCATAGGTTCTCTTCCATACTTGCTGATTCAATTGAAATCTTTCATCTCTATGTCGAATATTATATCGCCTTCGACTTTTATCAAAAGTACATTTGATTCGTTTGGCTACGTCCTGAAAAATGGTCCTCAAGGCTTCCGAACGGGCAAGAGGATCAAAAATTTCATCTGCTTCCTTAAACGTTACTGTTTTGTCTTGCTGGCCTGTTAACTCAATTTCTCTACCGAACATTATAAAATTAGCTGATACCCTGGTAACCTCGTGCCTGGAGGAACGGATGGCACAAGCCACTTGCTGGAGATATTCGTCCCATAACCTGTGGTTGTCAGAGATGTATGAAGTCAGCATTGTTTTGACTACACGATGATAGCGTTCAACTGCATTGGCTTGAGCGTGGAAATTTGATGTATGCGCTGGCTGAATTTGATATTTTTTGAGCAGAGCTGCCATTTCCTTACCTCTTAACTGAGCTCCGTTATCCATAATGAGTTTCTGTGGAACTCCAAATATCAGAAGGACTTTGTTCTTCGAAAATTTCCACGATTTTCTTTGCAGAAGCTTTACGTAAGGGAAAAAGCAATACATATTTACTGAAGACATCACTGATAGATGGAATGTACGAATAACCAGACGAAGATCGAGGCAGGGGTCCTACTATATCCGTACAGATGATCTGCCACGGGCGGTTACAGGTAGGAGCCATACTCAACAACAATCCTTTTGGACCCGATTGTTCCGGTTTAGTTTTCAGGCAGACTTGGCAGCATCTTATGTATCGGGACACATCCGCTTTCATCTGAGGCCAAAAATATTTTTGAGTAATACGAGACAGCGTTTTAAACACTCCTAAGTGTCCACACGTCGGGGGATCGTGGTGTTCCTTGATTATCTTGAAACGATTCAGGCGAAGTACTACGAGTAACCATTCGTAAGACCTTGAGACTAGGTGTGGATGTCGGATACTAGCCAATTTGAAAAGGTTCCCACCTCCTAACCTGAATTGTGGATACTTATTCGGCTCCTGTGCAACCCTGTCACACAATCTGCTATACCAACGATCCTGGACCTCCACAGTAACTTGGGAAGAATGCACCATATTTACCAGTGGTACCGATAGAGAAAGCGCATCGGTCACAACATGATATCTTCCCTTGCGGTGGATTATCTCAAAACCATGTTGTTGAAGACGTACCGCCCATCTTGCAATTCGTCCAATCGGATCTCTAATATTATTCAGCCACTTCAGGCTGTAATGGTCCGTTATAACTTGAAATTTCGTTCCCTCGGTGTATGGCCTAAACTTCTCAGCAGCATGGAGGACCGCCAAGCACTCCTTCTCTGTCGTTGTGTACTTTGGTTCTGCTTTCGAAAGCGATCTACTTAAATAGCACACGACACGTTCCCCGTCTTCATATTCTTGCGACAACGTGGCTCCAATTCCAAAATCACTCGCATCACACTGGATGACAAAGGGACGTTCGAAGTCCGGACACGATAAGATAGGGGCAGATATCAAATACTCCTTGAGCGCCGAAAAGGATTTTTCGCATTCTTGATTCCACAGGAACTTGGCATTTTTCTTCAGAAGATTGCAGAGGGGTGCCGTTAATGATGAAAAGTTTGGGACGAACCTCCTATACCAAGAGGCTACCCCGATCAACCGTCTTACGTCTGAAACGCATTTGGGAACGGGTAATCTCAGAATGGCCTCTACTTTTTCAGGATCAACCATCAATCCGGACGCTCCTACAACGTAACCCAGATACTTGAGCTCCGATTTGCAAAAATTGCACTGAGCTTTATTCAGTGTTAGTCCCGCGTTTGTTAGACGAGATAATATCTCTTTCAGTACCTCTATATGCTGCTGGAATGTTGGCGTACAGATGATTATGTCATCGAGATATACAAACACATATTTTTCCAAATCGAACCCAATCACCCTATCAATGGAACGTTGCCAGGTAGCTGGAGCATTATGTAGCCCATAGGCATGCGACGAAATTGAAAGAGGCCTCGGTTGGGCACCACGAAAGCTGTCAATGGCTTGGAGCTTTCTGACAGTGGGATCTGCCAATTAGCGGATTTGATGTCCAAGGAACTCAAATATCGGGCATCACGCAATTTGTCCAAGGTGGCACTAACATATGGGAGGGGATAGGCATCCCTGATCGTAACTTTGTTCAGTTGTCGGTAGTCAACTACAAAACGATAGGTGTCATCTCACTTTTTAATCAACAGGATAGGAGAAGCCCACGGGGAGTTGGACGGCTCAATAATACCTTCCCTTAGCATCTTCTCCAGTTCTTGATCAACCTGGTCTTTAAGCACCTTCGACAGAGGATAGTAACGTTGACGAATTGGAGGATGCGTGGTATTGATAGTGTGTTCAACTAATGTTGTACAACCAATTTTTGACCCCATTGATTGAAAAGCGGTTTCAATAACTTGGTCGAGTAGACGTTTTTCATCCAGTGATAAGGTGTCTCTCGATGATATGGCGGAGATCAATGAAGGATAAAGATCAGTTTCATGTCGAAACTGCCAAACCCCCAAAAACATATCAGGCATGATACCCATCTCACGCCAGAAGTCTATGCCTCAAATTAACCTATGGGGTAAAGAAGGAACGATAAGCATGTTCACTACCTTAATCTTGCCTCTTAGGTCAATTGGTACTAGCAAACTCCCGATGGCCTCACATTTTTGTCCATTTGCCATTGTACATACCGTCCGTGTCATTTCTATAACCGTGCACAAGGGTTTAAGTAGCTCCCATCCGTATTTCCCGAGTATAGTTCTTGAGGCTCCAGAGTCTAGTAATCCTAAAATGGAATGGCCGTAAATTTTCACTAGTAGGTAAGGTCGAGTATCATCTTTGGCATGTTCAAAGATATAATCAAGAAGCAGTCTTGATTTCTGGTCGATTAGTTCTTCCTCAGGAACACACAGCCGACCTACTGTTGTCGTCTCTTGTAGTTTTTTTGACAACGACTACAGGATTTAGATGTGGTATTTCCTAAGCCACACTTAAAACAAAATAGAGTTCTTTCCTTGGGGCATGCCTTGAATTTGTGCTCAGTACTTTGACAATTCCAACATGTGGGTCTAGGATAGGGCACGTTTGAGACCACTGGCGATATTTCATTGGAGGAGTTTGAACTTTCCACTGCTGCTATGGCAGATGTATTGGACCTATGATAGGCTAGTTCGGGTTCCAACAAATTTCTATAAGAAGTCGGTGGTGGAACAAATCTTTGTATCCGTTGCTCTGTCTCTTAGATAGCACGACTCAGGCGAGTGAGTTCCGTTATGGTAGGAATATGATGGAGAGACAACTGGGTCTGAATGTACGGCAATAGATTTTGGCGGATAATGTTGATTCGCACTTCTTCATTCTAGGGTTGCTCCAGCTTGCTGAACAAATTTTCCATAGCGATAATTGAATTCAAAACCTTCTCTTGGGAACCTTGAGTGCGCCTCCTAATTTCCTCCCATAGGCTGTACTCGAAATCGTAGGGTCTAAAAGCTTCCTTCAACCTCGATACTAAGTCATCCCATGAAAAAAAGGTTCCAGTGCGATACCATAACAAGGCATCTTGCGACAAAATCTCCGGTGCCGCTCGGAAAAGTTGTTCCTTTGAAACATCTCGAGAACGACGAACTTCTTATATCCGTTCTAAAAAGTCATTGACGCTAGTCTTACCATTGAATTTCACATTCCATCTGGCAATATCTGGGTGGCGTGTATCGAAACGTTGAGTGGGTATGGAAAGGTCAGAAATCCCCTGGTTCCATTGAGGTCTCGTGCCTGTCATGTAATTTCCGAATTGGAACTGTTGATTTACAGGAGTGCTTGCTGTCCTCGTAGAGTCTTGAATGGTAGCAAGTCGCGAAAAATCTTGTCCCAGGAATAGTTGTTCCGAAGGGCTGAAGTTAGGATGTGAACTAGATAGCTTCGGCACGAATTCACCACTGAAATTTGGATCTTGCGAATTCCCAAACAGCTCGAAATAATTATCAGCACCAAACTCCACTTGATTTAACTTTCCGTTTGGACGGTCTACTCTCAGAGGTTCGCGAGGCAACGAGGTTACCTTGGACTGCTCCGGTATATTATCCCCACTCATATCGATAAGATCCTCGGAAGTTGGTATCACACATGGTTCGATAGGTGGCGCTGCTACTGAAGGATTTGGACTATCTATCAGCGAATGGATTTGCCGGACCTGTTGCTGTTGGATCTCCTGCTCAGCTGACCACCCACGTGAGATCTCAATTCCCGCACGTAACATTGTCACGTCGCCTACTAATTTATGGTATTTATTTACTAACCGTCAACGATTAATCTCCGCATCAACATCTGTTCCACTGGACAAACTCAACCGTTTAGCTATATGCAATAACCTACTATGAATTCTGCAAAATTCATTTTCGGAGTTTTCTTCATTAAAACCATTGATATCGCTTTCAAGTGAACTTAATTTTTGATTACAGATCTCCATTTCATTTTTAAAATCAAGAAATACTTTAGAATAATTCAAATTCGGATTTTGCTTCTCCTGTCTAATAATTTCTCGTAGAGTTGTTCTTTTTTCTGCAACCGTTTCTGCAATTGCCAATCCTCGGACATAAAGTTCGAATGTCAACTCATCTCCTAATAACCGATTAACCTCCATATTTTACTCGGCCTTCGAAAAATGTTGATCAGTGAGAACTAAATCTATACTCGAAAATGTATTTTACAATCACCCCCCCAGCAAAAATAAAAAGCAGAACACCGAATATCAGATCAGAAAAGGAACGCCGCAACCAATCATAGATATATTGTTGTTCTTTGATATTCATCGAGACCGGTCGTCAATAGCTTGAATTATCTATCAAACAAATTGAGTTTGTAGCGCAAATAAGTGATAATACACATCCAAAGAAAAACTCAGTGCACCGAAAAACTGTGATTAGATAGTGATAAATCCACCTTTCTTCTCACATCAAAGCCACTTCCAATAAAGGGGATCTCACACTTTGAACGGATATAGCAAAATGCCAGAATCGGAAAAATCAAATGGGGAAATTTACGATGAGATTTTGAGAAACAGAACTGAAATTAAAAACTACGTTAAAGCAAGTGAAGCCCGTCTATTGCTGAAGATCGAAGAGGTAAATAATATAGCAGCTGAATTGAAAAGGGAAAATCAAGAACTTAAAGAAGAAGTGGAATTTCTGAGACGAGCACAAAATAAGAAAAACATTGTAATATTTGGACTGAACAAAAAAAAAAGAGGAAATAAACCCTCAGAATTTATGTGTTGCAATAAAAGAGTTAATCGACGTAGAATTGCACGAAAGTGACTTTGGTGACTGCTACCCACTGGGAAGAACGAATAACTGTCCGATAAAGATTGAATTTCTATCTACTCTCAAGAAAAAAATTGTCCTGGAGAACTGCAAGAAGCTGAAGGGAAAAAATATTTCCGTCTCCCAAGACTCAACTAAGAAACAACGGAGTGATAATAAAATACTCAAGAAACACCTTTTCCTCGCCAAACAAGAGGAGAAATACGAGAATTGCTTCATAAAAGGGAATGGGCTTTACGTGGATGGAATATCATACGAAGTCAACGATCTAGTGAACAGTGACTGCCAGGAGGAAAATATTTCAGAAAAACCCAAGAGTGCGCCTGCTACCCCAACTTTGCTCACCAGAATAAACACGACAGAGAAGCTTGCAAGAGATATTGAAAAAGTCCCGATTCCTACCAAAACAGAAAACTTGAAAAAAACGTCATCAACTACCCCGACAGATCAGAAGAAGCCGATGAAAACCCGCTCTACAACTACAACCACTAAATAGGTATATTTTACTTCTCCAGTATATTTCTTTGTTCATTTCAAATCACAATTTTTTCATGTCATACTAAACTTTAGAAACATAAAAGCTGAAATGGAGCAATATATTCGTGATTTTGAGATAGAAACAGTGCAGAGTTACACTTTACAAAACCACATTCAATACAATGATGTCATTATGGGAAACAATACCAAACTTGTTATAAATGCCACTTACCGATCACCTTCGACAGACCCAAATGAATTTAATCTATCCTTAAACGAATATTTGAGAATGAATGACCAAACTGATGCCACTTACTCCATCATTATTGGAGATATTGATATTGATATCTCAAAAAAACGACGAACATTGTCATGAGTACCTGAATATCTTGAGTGAACATGGGTATATATCAACAATTAACAATGAAACTAGAGTCCAAAACAATGAAGGTACATGCATTGACCACATTTTCATCAAATCTAAACTGAATATCAGGGATCGCATTATTCCTCTTATCATACAGACCAACATCACCGACCATTACACAATCGCACTTCAAATCCTTCTGACCCAAAACGAGCACAGAACCCCAAGATCACACCAGAAAAAATAAATTGATATAAATAAATTAAAAACTGTACTGCGGAACGAATCTTGGAGTTCTGTTTTCTCTTCAACCAACCCCAATGAAAGTGCATCCGACTTCATTGATACTATTAGTCGAGCTAAAATGACTCTACATCATTAAAAATTTCCAAAAGAAAAGACACCAAAATCGCACCTTGGATAACGAAATCTCTTGTAAAATCTTCCGATACAAAAAATCGACTATTCAAAAACTCACGAAACAACCCGGAAGACTTGGAACTGAAAACGCAATATAAAAACTACAGAAACACATTTACAAAACAAATTAAAAAAACTAAACTAGAGTATTACCAAAATCAAATGAATAACAATGCATCTGATAACAAAACACTGTGGAAAATAGTACAGGATATAAGCAATCCAAAAAATGGTAAAAAAATCATAACAACAATAAAGAGCGACTCTGGAGTTTTAATAACTGATAAAAAACAAATAGCTGATGAATTCAATGAAGTTTATACACAAATCGGGAAAAAATGGCCAATAATATTAAAAAAAAACAATTTATTCTTCCCCAAAAAACAGCTCAATAAATTCATTCGTACTCCTACCAACCTACGCGGAGGAAATTGCAAGTCTCATCGGCGAACTAAAAAATAAAAAGAGCGCAGGCATTGATGATATAAGTGTTGAAACTCCCAAGTCCATCAGTATATATATTAAAGAACCCCTCTCATATCTGTTTAATTTATGCATGGAAAAGGGTATCTGGCCAAATGTATTTATAGAAGCTATAGTAGTGCCAATATACAAAAAAGGGGATGAGTCAGAGATAACCAAATACCGACCCATATCGCTGATAACGCATCTAACAAAAATATTTGAAAAATCTCTCAAAAAACGAATGACTTCTTACATTTCCAAGTACAAATTGTTATCTGACAAACAGTATGGGTTTAGAGAAAAACTTTCCACTCAAGATGCATCACTGGCTCTCACTACAAAAATATCGTCAGCTCTAGATGAAAAAAAAACGTGTCTCTGCGTCTTCACGGATTTGTCTAAAGCATTCGACACTGTGAGTCATAGTCTACTCTTGCAAACTCTGGAAGATATTGGGATACGAAACCAGTGTCTCAAACTTTTTGGTAGTTACCTCACCAATAGAATTCAGTCCGTAAGGGTGGATGAAGTGAACAGTGAAAGAAGGGCAATAGAATACGGAGTACCGCAGGGGACCGTACTCGGTCCTCTCCTATTCAACAATGGTATGTTCTCTGTTCAGAGCGACGGGGAAATAATAGGATTTGCCGATGATACCGCGATATTTTATGAAGCAGATGATTGGGAACAACTCAAAAACACCGTACAGAATGACTTACCCGCGATCAAAAATTGGCTTGAACACCACCTACTCACAGTGAACCTTGACAAAACGTTTTACCTACCATTCAGTTCCAACCGTTCTAACTCACCAACTTTCAATTGTCTCACATTTTTTACAAACGGACAAGTGAATAAAATTTTGTCCCAACAAAAAGTTAAATACCTAGGTATATTCATGGACTCTCACCTTAGATGGGACTCACATATCGACTATGTTTGCAACAAGCTACGTTCGATCTTGAACAAATTCAAATACCTGAAAAATATACTCACAATAGATCAGCTTAAAATTCTGTACCATGCTTTGATTGAAAGTCACTTACGATATGGTATAGTATGCTGGGGAGGGGCTCTGAAAACTCATATGCGCCCTCTAGAAATATTACAGAAAAGGCTACTGAAACTGATTCTCTCTAAAGAATACAAATATCCCTCAGATAGACTCTTCAATGAAGCCAATGTTTTTGATATCCGACAACTTTTTTATTATAGTACAATCCTAACATACCATAGAAATAAAAAGACTTTCATCTTGCCATCTCACTCCTACCCCAATCGGAAAAAGCATCTTCACAAAGTCCCTCAAATGCAAAAATTGGTTGGGCAACGTTCCTATCGGTACTCAGCTCCAAAACTGTATAACACCATCCCCCTACACATACATAGAATTGACAACCTAAATCTGATGAAGAGATAATTGAAATCCTTCACACGCAGTGTTCCGCGACAAAAAATAGCAGATTATGTGGACAACAAATAAATTGTTTTCCTTGTCACAGATGCACCCCTACCTAATTTCAACCTAATTCGTGTCGACATTATGTCAATAATTTCCTTTCCTGCTCTTTAGTGCTAGCTATAAACAAAATTCAACTTCCAATTCCAATATTGCATATAGAAAATGGGCTTCAGAAATAGTTCTTGAATAATGTTGGAATAGTTTTTTAGATCCACCAGATTGATCTTACTGATGTCTAAATAACGTTCATTTGGACCTTGTCTTGTATATGTATGTTTTTAAATGTTTGTATATATTTACGTGCGTGTATAGTATCTACTATTGTTAAGGAAGTTTTTTATAAACATAACAATAGTTCTAGTTCTCTGTTCGCTGATTAGAACTATTTATATTTATTTTAATTGTGAAAGTTTTATTATATATTTTTCTATTCGAAACAAGTGCTTTGCACTTATCGAAATCTTAATATTTATTCTCTTTTATATCTACCTGATCACAACGTGTATTACTTATACTGTGAATAAATATTATTATTATTATTATATATCCTATATACTAAAAGGACGCGCACAAAATTACCGGCTGAACAAAACTTAATCCCAATAACACAATGCAAATGTACATTGGTCGAGGTACCCTGAGTGGAAAGGCCAAAAATTATTTTTTGACAGAAAAGTGATATGACTGATGATCCTAGTCGCTGAGGCCAATTACAATTGAGAAGGAGGATCAATGGTCGAAATACAAGTAGAGCCCAGATTCTATTTCACGAATTCGATTATCGAATTGTTTAGAATATGCGTATATTTTCGGTACAGCTTATGTTGCAGTCACAGTCTGAGCTACTCGACAATCGAATTCGTGAAATAGAATCTGGGGGCAGTTGCACCCGCCTTGACAGATAACTGAGACAATCAAAACAAAACGGTTGACTACTTGAGAGCACATAAACAATAGAACGACTTTGAGCGATCTACACACTACAGCCTAAAAATCACACGTTTGAGGCGCCAATTTGTTACCTTTGCATCAGAAGTTGGAGCAAGGATAACAAGGATGAGGGCTAGCTCACTCGGAATGGGTCGAGGTTAAATGATTGCATAGTAATGCAGATTTTTCGAAAATTATATATATATTTAAGTAGATCGTTCACAGAGTCCTGATATCTACAGTCCCCTCAATGGTCCTACCACTCTCACTGATAACAACCAAGCCAGGTACCCCTTGTAATCGTTTTCACTTCAATATTTATTCTAGTATTCAACCTGAATAATATTTGAACAGAGATAACGCAAGTTCAGTGATAGAATTCAGCAGTGGTGCAGCTAGGAATTATAGAGCAAGCAGGGTTAACGACTATCTCATTTGTCCTCCCCCCCCCCAGTATATATACTGCAGGTTCACAGTTTTGTTAATTGATACAATAAGCTACCGTTTCTAAAGCAAGCAATTTCGTGCAGTAGTGAAGCTTATAAGATGCAAATTATATAATCTAGCTATGCTCTTAAGTGGCTTCAAAAGTAACAAACAATATTACAGCTCTCAAATTGTCTGAGTGAAGTTAACACTGAAGCGGTTATAAAATACCCGTCCTTGAACTGTACTGCAGGAGGCTTGAAGCAGCTGAGGACAGTAGAATTGATATAAATAAGGGTAGATCTTACTTGGAAGTAATGAAGTGAATGCCTCAAGCTTTCTCTGAATAAGCAGGTGAAACGTTAGTGAATAGCCACTAATAAAGAAGGTTTCTCTGAATCACACACCAAAGTGGGCAGGATGTCATGCACAGCTACTGATCTGAGGATTCAAGCATCTACTACTATTCTTTCTACAATGCAGCGGTAACGTGAGCAACAGCATTGGTAATACAAAGCAACAAACAGGCCTAAAAATAAATATGAGAGATGAGGGAGATTCTATTGAGTGGGATCCTAGGAAAGGGTTCAGTGATGTACCTACCCAAGGTGTTGAGCTGCCAATAAGAGGGTTTTGATATCACATCAAAACTATTGTTTTTGTAGAGAGAAAAAACCAAAAATCCGGAAAATCGACTGGTAATCAATCCTAACAATTGATTGCACAATATCAGCTACTTGGTGGGTACTGCTTTGTTACTTCATTCTTCAATATCAGTTCCCCTCGCAAGGAGTAAATTCAACTCGAGAATTTCGTAAAGAACTTGCTCATCTTACGCGAAAGGGTACGAGGGTACTGAGTCTACTTTTTGTGGAACGCCGTACTCTGATACAGTGGCGAGTGACGCTTGAAATATCTTTCGTTTTTTGATAATCGGTACCATATTATGCAATATCTATAGGATTTTCGCCGAGCCGTCGTGAGTGACGAAGGATATGCCGTCTTCATGTGAGAAACGGTAACAAAATTTGTATCACAGCTATGGGGTCATGTTATTAGTGGTAATAGAAGGGAGTACCGCATGTTATGGATGAATCAATTTGCAGTACAGTGCCTTTACTAGGGAAAATATTTCAGTGAATTATCTTAGGAATTATTGTTAGTCCAGTGAATGAATACTTAGTATTGAAGGGTTATTTTATTCATTGTTGCGTTTTTGATATAAAGAATTTAACGAATTTATTATCGCCAGAAAATAGCCCCTTGAAAGTATTTTTGGCAGAATTTGAAATCTTCTTCTAACTCAAATTTCATATTGATTTTAAAGTCGGTCGAAAGTGCATTATCGAAATTAAATCACCGAAATTTCAATCATCGAACATACAAAGTTTCATCGTAGTTGAAACAGACCTCAGAGTAATTTTAATAGAATGTTTTTCAGATTTTTTTATAAACACGAAGCTCTGAATCATGAGATATTCAGAAAACGCTTACCAAGGAAAGGACTTTGGTTAGTAAAATGCAGAAAACTCGCAAATGTAGAGTTTTCTAGGGAATGGATGAATACATTTTTTCCAATGGTGCAGCATTCGAAATCAAACCTGGAAATAACTACTACTATTAACTATATTTACTATATTAATATATATATATATATATATATATATATATATATATATATATATATATATATATATATATTACACCTGTAACAATGAAAACCTATCTACGGTGGTTCAAGGGTGTTCGGATTTTTCCCTTTCAGTTTCTTTTCTCGTTTTTTAGAAAGAATTTTACAAGAAAGAATTAAATCTGGTACTATGATGTCCATTACTCTAGAACGACGTGGATCAACTATTTCTGGTATCATAAATTCCAACTAGAACCTTACCAGTTTCGATTCCATTTTGTTCTTCCAAAATGAATCGTTTTCCTTGATGAAATCAATTTCCAGCGGGAAGGACTTTCTGGTGGAAACTGCAGAAATGCTTCTTTTCTCCCAGTTGACCCTGGATCTGGTAATACCATAAATGATTTTCATTCACAATTCGAAACTTATAGATCAATTACCCTAACACCAAATTGGTATTTTTTGCACTCGACGCGCGTTTCGCTAACTAGGTTAGCATCTTCAGGAGAAGCAAATTGATACTCTATCAATTATCCCCTCCTGAAGATGCTAACCTTGTTAGCGAAACGCGTGTCGAGTGCAAAAAATAACAGTTTGGTGTTAGGGTAATTGATCTCTGAGAAAAGTTTCAACTTTAACAACAAAGATTCCAATCTCAACATTTATTCACAATTCGGTCACATCTTTTGTGCATTTCCAGAAGATGACTTTTTTTGATTAAATGTCTGCCTCAGGGTCCATTTCGTATGCAACCAAGCCATCTGCACTCGCATCGAGAAATTTGAATTACTATTGATGAACAAGCCGTAAGCGTTTAAACAAATTCCATTTTGTTTTTCCAGTTGTTCTCTAGCAACAGTCTCCATCTTCATGCCATAATTCAGAGGAGATACTTTGATACCTTTAGAACTGTATGGAATTTGTTGAACTAGTGGGGCATGATTTATAGTTTCTCATAGAATGCAAACTTCACCGAAATTAGATGCGTCAAAAGTTAATGACGGAGAGCGACCCATAGCTCAGAATCTACTTGCAAAATAGTGTCGCGTTCGATTCGACTCAAATCTTTTTCATTTTTGTTTAGGCTCTCTAACGAATTCGTTTTCTCTTCTTCATATAATTCGATGTCCAAGTCGGATTTCGACAATCTTCTCTATATGCGTGATCTGAAATATAATTGTTGTCTTATGGAATTATTTTTCGCTTTTGTTTTTTCTTTTTCATCTGTTACTGACTTTTTTTATTTCTCCTGTATTCCATTTTTGTATCAATGGATGAGGATCTGATTTATGAAACTTCCTGTATGGGGCTGAATACGAGTTTTCGTATTGAATGACACGGTTGCGGCATAACATTTCGCGCGTTAGGTGCCTCGGGTAGTATAATTTATTATTTTTCCTAGAAATTGAATAACTATATTGAAAAATCGCAAACATAATATTCACATCAAATGAATAAATTACGAGAAAAGCCATGGAAACAAATTTCAAATCGAGGTAACTCACGAATGTGCAATTTTCACTTGAATTGAACTAATGATGTACTTAGGTTTATCACCATGAACAAACTACTTTACCGAGTGAATTGGAATTGACCTCACTTAAAGGATCACACCAAGGCATACATACCTCCTATGAATTTCGCCAAAACAGAATTCGAAATTCCAAAATATTACTATCATCGTCTTCCAGGAGACTTTTGGAATTGTTAGCAAGAAATCTAGCATTTGTGAGGAACTCTTCATGAAAACTTGGACCACTTTTGGTGTGAAAGTTGAAACTTTCCTTAGAGATCAATTACCCTAACACCAAACTGATATTTTTTGCACTAGACGCGCGTTTCGCTAACTAGGTTAGCATCTTCAGGAGAAGAAAATTGATACTCTATCAATTATCTCCTCCTGAAGATGCTAACCTTGCGAAACGCGCGTCGAGTGCAAAATATATCAGTTTAGTGTTAAGGTAATTGATCTCTAGGAAGAGTTTCTGCTTTTGATATGTTAGTCAACAGTATTTTGGTCAGTCGCTTTGTAACAACAATACTTATGCTAATTTACACTTGAGTGGAGTGTGTACAATGAGAGTTTTGGTCGATATATTCCTTCTTTCCTCCAGAACTTATTCATAAGCGAAGGTATTGAATGGTTGTTGGCAAAATAATTCCATTCCTTTGAATCGATGTCTGTTATCACCTCTTACTCAACTTAGCAGGTGTACTACTGCCTTTGGAAAAGGGGGTGGAGCACAATTGATTTTTTTGTAACACAACATTGAAGATCATCCTTTCAACTTTCATTTTTCAGGAATCAGGTCAAGCCACTAGCAAAAGGTGACCAACGTTCAGTCAGTTCTGCTGGTTACAGGGTGAAATGAAAAAATTAGCATTTTATACTACTCGTTGTATGAATGGTATTCATTCTTTCATCATCAATTTTTTCCTCCATCACACTGATGATGAAACACGTCTCGAATACTGCCAGTCATACGTTACAGGAATACACTATATTTTTCCAACAGTACGAATACTTGGTGGTTATCTTTTGGTATTGGGTTATGAGCTTTTCACGTTCAAAGCTGATAATAGTTGATCAGGCCACAATCATTGGAAGGTGATGCAGAATGTTCTCTTTGCGGAATACAGAGTTCAATGCATTTTTTCAAATTTTTTCGTCTGCTATCAAACAAGGGACAATAAATTCGATAGATATCTGAAATTAGTTATTCGGAGTATAGCAGTAATAAAGTCGCTCCAGTGATATTTGTTGTCGACTTGGAAATTTATTGTATACTATACTACATAAAATTCACATTCAGAAAACAGACAAAAATATGATATGTACGTTGAATCCCATGCATACGATACCAAATCTTTCAAAGATCCCAATATTCTATCCCACTTGTTCATCTTGCTAGAAAAAAAAACCCCATTTTCAAAACCAATATATGACTCATCTCCCGTGATAAAAACTACAGAAAACTTTCAAACAGAAAAAAAAAAGTATTGAAACTTATCATTGGATTCGGATCATTCTCGATAGGGGAGAATCTAATTATAAGTCTCTAGGATAATCACCTCAAACAACAGCTTCCGAAAGAGTGGTGAGTAGAGGTCTCTTCGTTATCGTTCAGCAGAATACAAGTAACATCTTTACGATTTCTTTCTGTCCCATTTTATTTGATCATGAATTATTTCATATTGTCCCAATCGACCCCGCTCGATTAGTTTTTATATTGTTATTGTTCATACCCTCATGAGAAATACAGAAATGAATTTGATCTACCCACACTGTCGCATCAAAAAAAAAATAATGTTTTCAGATCGTCCTCTCATTTCGAGAAAAACATAGTTCGAGTGGAATTCTGATATTTGAAACTATGGGTTTTTATTGAAATCTCATGAAATATATAGTCTCCTATCATCAACCTTGAAATACAAACATGTTACATTTTGGAATAACAACGGGGAAATTTCGACCGAAGAGAAATCTACCAAATACAAATATCAACTCCTGGCCATCAACTGATTCAATTAACTCGAAATGCAACGTGGAATGGATTAATGAAAGTTTCTATAGTTTAATGGTTTGAATATTACACCGCAATGCACTTCCTCTACCATGTAACTACCGGAGTTGCGCTAGTGCAATGAAATAGAGTGATGAAATCATTCCTATTGCCTTGGGTAGATTTTGTTATAACGAATTAGAGTGAGTTGTTCACACAACATTCAGACTAACTCTCTCAACAATTCTGTGATTGTTATGCAAATGAATGCACTTTGAGAATGCTCTCAATTTATTGCTGAAGTTCAAGCTGTTCGTGATTTGAGTTTCGATGTTCTCTTCAAATTCCACCATCAATGTCTTTTATGTTTTTTCGATAGAAATTTGAGCTTTTCAGGTAACACTGTTTTGACAGACTTGACATTCCACTGAAACTAAGTTCAGTGCCGAATTAGTTATTATAAAGTCAAGATTCAATATCTTCGGTTCATGGAATCAGAATGAAAAACTTGAAGATATTCTTGTGAAGTGATCAGAATTGGAGAAACCAAAATGAAGAAAGAATTTGTACATTGAATTGTTAGGAGTTATTTAGAACAGAGGAAACATAAACTTGTTAAAAAGAGCATGCTATATTTTTTTTGATCAACTTTGATTCAACATTTGAGTTCGACAAAATAAATATCATAAAGTATAAGCTTCCTCTCATGTTTTGAATGGATGTAACTCTATATGAAAGTACTTCTTACAGAGTCCAAGAGATAAGAAACATTAGAGTAACAAACCGGTTCCTGAAGTCATTGAAAGAATTTCTAATTAATTTGGAACCTCACAGTATTGAGAAATATCTTCAGAGTTTCTGAAAACTGAAAAGATTCACCTACACTCTGAATCAACAGTTGTAGTATTCAGTCAGTGTGATTATCTTTAGAATTTGTATTTCATATATTGACATCTTTTTCCATCATTTTTTAAGCCCAACGATGTTATACACTTATATGTTCAATGTGGAATGTTTCTAATTTTTGTGTTTGTTCTTGGCCATTTTTTTAAAGTATTTTACAGACAAAGTTTCCTGCCACTTTTTTGTGTTAGATTATTCGTATTCTTCTAGTAATGAATAAACCATCTATCTATCTAGTTAATCAAAATCATTCGTGACATCATCTGTTAGTTTCATAAGACTGGCAGGAAATCGTATTCGAAAAATAGGTTTGAAATGTTTTTTTTTTAAATGAACATCCTCCTATTCATGTGACTTTTAGATCAGTCCATATTAGTGTACTCCTATGGATAACCTATAAAAAACCAATCAAAGAAACGTCAGATTACCACACAACTATTTATCAGGTCTGAAAGCAACATTGAGTCGTTACATCACCAGAGACGATATTTGTCAGTTATTTGAGATAAATTGAGCATTCTGATGGAACCAAGTATGCAGAACGATTGTCTGAAAGTTTTTCAGTTATCTCTTATAAAACATGTGGGTATATCTAGATATTACCTTGCAGTCACAAGTTGTCTTTTGTCATTAATGAAAAAAGACATAATAGATCATATCCATTACAATTTCCCCGAATAATTTATCATTCATATCGTGCCTTGGCGTCCTTTCCCATTTTTCATATTCTAACATTTACAGCAAGATGAAGAACCTCCACATAAAGAATATGATAGATTAATCAAGTCGAGCAATACAATTAATTAATACCGTCAACTAGAGATCTTGCAGAAATTGCGAATAAATATATATGCTCTATCACTGATATAATCTCTTCCTCGTACACATTACGGTCGGAATATATTCGTTTCCCAATGTATGGAAGAAAATCAGAATGTTCGACGCGAAATTATTTCCGTGCCGAGCCCGGTTAGTACTTGGATGGGTGACCTCATGCAGGGAAAAACCGCGTCGAAAGACCATACAACTGTAGCAAAATAACATATCATAGCTCGCAGGCAATATATCAATGAACACAAGATATATGGAGAATATGCCGTCCTTCGGAGGGAACGTAGAGCCGACGGTCCCGAGTCCATGGATGTTGAGCTAGTAAAATATCCCCAGATAAAACAAAACTACTGGCTACTGAACTACATAACTTGCATGGCCTCATAGGAGCATGACTGATCCTAGATCGATTGCTGGTCTATATTCATAATAATATGTCAGAAAACATTCTTCTTAATTTTCAATGATAGGCATCACCATATGAGAACCGAAAAAACTGACATCGCACGGCGAAGCCGCAACAACTTGACAAGCAAGTTGACCGAAGTCGATTCTGGATCGCGGCGGGGTATTTGTTGCGGCTTCGCCTCACGATGGCCCGCTGTAATAGGTCTCCTCTGCCTCGGGCAGTAGGAGTTTGAGACTTTGGTCGTCACCCGGCAGATGGTGTTGCCTCTCGGAGGTTTACACCATCTGCACCAGTTTCAGAGATTTACTTCGTAACGAGTAGATAGTTCGAAATGCTTGTGTTCACAGTCCAGCCAAGTGTCACCTGGTGGGTCGAAACAGCTGTCTAGCATTGAATTTGTTATTGAAATCATTTCGAACATAGAAAATCTTACTACTGTTTTTCACCAATCCTGAACTTTATCAGATCAAAATTCACCATCCTTGGGTAATTTTGAGCACACTTGAGATGTTTTTTTCTCTGATTTACCTTGGAAAAGGGTCTGTTTTTCATTTGGTGATCCCACTCTATGTGCTCAACCATACCATCATGCTGGGTATGAGAACATTTTGAAGTAGTACAAAGACACTACAGTCTTCGAAACCATGGTTGGATAAAAATTGATTCGAGTCTGTCACATTCGAACAAGCGACATTCAATTGCTGCCGCCAGAATCCAAGATCAGAAACGAGATCTGAGTTTGTTAATGCAAGGAATAGATGACAATTCGTTTGAAACTTGTTGAATGTTCGAACGGTTCTCGTTCGTTTTGGTCATTTGCTAAAGCTGTCCCCAAACACTCTACTTTATTTTCATTTCTCCCTTTAGTTAAAGAGGGTGGATCACAAGCCACCACTGCCCAACAAAAAGCGAAAATATTTCCTAAGATGTTTGCTGAAAATTCTACTTTGGACCAATAGTGAAATATATGCCTAGAGACAGTCATATGCCCGAAATCATTTTTCATTAACAGAATATGAGAAATATTCCAATGGACCCAAATAAAAATCAGGATCTCAGATCTAATGGAATCCCAACAATTGTTCTCGAAGTGTGTGCCTCCGAATTGACACCAGTACTTCGCAAATTATTCAAATTTGCAAATTACTTGGCGGTTTCCCCTAAGTCATAGAGAACAGCAAGAGTTCAGTTCAAATTGATATGGCATCATTCAAATAAAATGGTCCTGATTCTTAAACAAAGTTTTTTTTCAACTCCGAAAGTCTCCTTCATATTCAATCAGTTCAAGTTTACAAGGCTCTTATTGTCAACAATGCATTTCATTATCATACAATCATTTTGAATCAAGTAGAACACGCGACGCTTTCCTGATAAGATGAAACAGATTATAACATATTAAATTCCAGTCGTTTCCAAATAAGAGAATGCTAATCTTTCTGTCGACGGAAAAACGAAATGAAATTGCTGCTGTTTCGTTTTGTTCCGCATCGGAAGCTGAGATTTATGGATTCATATGTAATTAAAGTTCCTTTTTCCAGGAATTCCAGAAGCATTATGATACCAATATATTTTCAGATACATCTCATATATGCTATCTCTGAAGCTGAATTTGTTCAACTCTTTTTATTCAAACATTCGACATACTCGGTGGGCCTACTTTAAGACTGGTAGACTCAACTACCTACACTATAGTTTTCTGGCTAATAATTGTCTGAATAACATTACATTATATTCTTCCAGTGCCAGTGCAGGTTTCTCCATGGAAAAAAACCCTCGTTTGCTTTTATCAATACGAATACAAGAAATTATTTTCAATTATTGAGCCTGGCACACTTGCAGACCGGTTTCGGGCTATTTGGCCTCTTTTCAGTACAAGATAATGTCATTGCATTGACAAGAAGCTAAATAGCCTTTTGTGGAGAAACCTGCTTCAGCACCAGTCGGATATAATGAAACCCCCTCCTTGGTCAGCCAGAAACCTAGCGTGTAAGGAGTTGATACTGTCCTGAAGGAATTATCAAAGGGATGATTTCTTTTGATTCATTTTGAAGTATAGATGTCATACTATTTTATCCTGGTTCAGCAGAGGCAATAAAAAACAGTAACTCGAACGCGGAATGGGTAAAGTCAGCATTTACCGAAATACCATCCTCAAATCATCTGAGTTCTCGATAATTATGCCGCCTTGATAGTCGAAACGTCAAACTACAAAACATACCGTTCACAATAATATCCGGAAAGATTCTCTTACAAACTTTTCTGTAGTTATATTCCACCGTATGAGGACTTGGTATAATACGGCACATCAGGCTCGGAATGCTTCCTTCGATATTTGGAATTTTTGGTGATTGATGTCAGGGTGATCGATCCCTACAAAAGTTTCAACTTCTATACCGAAGGTTTCAATCTTATCGTTCATTACATCTTACATTTGTTTGATTTTGAGGATTGCACAACCTGACTGTTCTTGATTGATCACCTATTCTATATTTTTTCATATGGGCTCCAAACTTACAAAGGAAAAATAATATTTCAAATAGAAATTCAATTCGGGAATCGCTTTAGTATATTCACTACCTCTCATTATCCTCCATGAAAATGAAGCCCAGCTCTACCACTACTATCATAAAAAAATTTATTCAAGTATTGAAAATAAATAAAGTCCATTTTCGAAAAGTGAAAACTTGATATCCCTTTCTCGGCAACGAATGATGTCACACGAATTTTTCTCACTTTCGAGCACTGAAAATTATCACATTCAACGTGAGCTTTGTCCTTTCTTGAAATATTTACCCGTTCAAAAGTTAACCTTCATAAACCCGACGGGGTGCTGCACTACAGATATCAACTTTTGGGGGAATTTTATTGAACAATTCAACTCAATTTTTTTTCCAGGTATGTTTCTTGAGTATATTCCTAATTGGTTATGAAAACTTGTAAATAAATTGCTATTTATTGTTGAGTTATACTGAGTTTTGTTCCTTGGGTTGCACCCCGCTCGGTATTGAATTGCGGATATATATTTCTCATAAGCTGGGGTATAAATAAATCCCAGATTGTTAAACCACTGGGATTTTCCGTATCTTGGCTTCAACACTTTCATTCCAACGGCTGTTTGTAAATATTCATAACATCATTATTTCAGTTTCCGTGTGAGTAGTTAAGTTTGTAGTAATATATCACGCTCGTATAAAAATGAGTGAACCACCGGAATTTTTCAATAAAAATAAGCTAACTGGCGGATAACTTTTGGCGACATCAGGAACAGGATCTCACAATAGTTATTTTGATGAGTCGGCGCTAGAGGATGGTGCAAGTGATATCGAAGGGACTGATATGTTGACTGAAAGTAATGAGGTAAATGACATTTTGCCAGTTAGTGATAGTGAGAATGAGTTGGCAGATTCTACAGATGTAATAGGCCTGTCAGTAACGTATACTAAAAATCCAACGTGTACGTCCGGAGATCGTAGTATATTATGAGCAAAAGCTCAACTTCCTGCAAGAACCAAGGCACTTGGTTCCATTTTGGGAGCAACATACGTAATAATCAGAAACGTAAACTCGATGGAAACTTGATTTTTAAAAAGGAAACAAGTCGTACTGACAAGGAACCAACAGCTGTCTTTCCAAATTTATTGTTTTTGGATAAAAAACCACAGATTGAAATTTTCAGTTCAGAGACTCAACTTCAAACATTTATTATAAGCGTTCCTGAAGCGAAGTGGAATTTTCACCAGATTTGATATTTTCTATCTCCTGGATGATATTTTGCACTGATGTGATTTGATGTTGATGGCAGAAATTGAAGAAACGTAGCACCTACCTACAGAAACATCTATTGGGTGTGATTCTTTCTTCCGAAATGAATATTTGTTGAATTCAAGTAACGAAGATGGGTTCTTCTTCAATAAATGTCGAAATATGTATTCATTCCAATTAACGAGGATTTTACAAAATGACGCTTGTTTCTTTGTACGTTAAAGCAAACCATTTCACGCTACAACAAAATAAAAAGTGCAGTGAGAAAAACACATGAATTTGTAGAGGAGTTCATTACTCAAAGAAAGAGTAATCGGTGGTGTAGTACTAAATATAGAGAATGGAATTCATATTCTCATCCCGAGGCGTATAAGAATTTCAACTGGGAGTTTTGTGTTACAGAATAATTCATGAACAGACATGTAGCTATTTCAGGACCTGACATCAGCAAGGGTTCTCGAGAATCGCGCTTCGATTGCGAGGGATGGCCTCTGGGGTACGTCTCTGGTCCACTTCCACCGAAACAAGAAGTGATTTCTCAGAGGTCAAAGTCCTTCCATCCGATTTGAATGGACTTATTTCGAGCCCCTCCTCATGGGTCCAACTAGTTACAGTATTCATGGCCTGCTGCATGTACTCTCTCACTATACCATTTAATTTGCTTTGTGCCATGATGACAAGATCGTCAGCATAACCTAGTATTTCGTGTCCATTTCGGTCCAACCAGCATAATAACTCGTCCATAACAAGGTTCCACTGAAGTAGGGATAGACTCATCCTGCGGGTATCCCCGCTGCCACCCGTGCCACTATGTATTCACAAGTGGAGAGGTGAACCACGAAACCACAAAAAAATATAAACAACATAGGTTTCAAACTGCAAATTCGAATCGACCAAAATCGTCAATGGTCTGACAAAAGTGCTTAGAGCTCTTAAGTAATTTCTCCATGACCCCAAGTCCCCTCGAAAATATGATCACAAACATTTCTGGTAAGTTCCAATTGTAGGTGAAATCATATGCAGGACAAAAAGGAAATCCAAGAAGAAATTCCGAGCCAATAAATTTTAAGCAGAGTTCCATTTCAATCGAACGACGTTCATAAAAGTTGAGGTAACCACTCGCCGAGATAGGGAGGGTGCATAATTCCGATTTTTCAGGCCTCTAGTCAGTCCTGGCCAACCGCTGACTATGTTAGCTATAGCGCGTGAACGCGACCCTTTGGCGAAATATATGACCGCTCATAAATTTCATTCCGAGGGATCGAAGGTCCAGAGATCACAGTGACATGTTATTCGAAGTTATGCGGGTGTAACTGATATAATTCGATATATTTTCTTTTCAGTAAATACCAATGAGAAAACATTTCGGTCGATCTTGAAGGAGAACCGAATCGAAATTTTATATTATTTATGAAAACATTCATGGAGTTATTGAAGATATTGTTATATTTGAAACTTTTCCTAGAGATATTTGGTGAATGCGACAGTTCGAGAATTCTGGAATTCTGAAGGTCTATTTTGTGTTCATATACATATGCAATATTGTTTCATATGGGTTTATATCCGTTGATGTTATTTTTTCTGGGTTGTTTGACGTTTTGACTTCCATGTTTAGGTCATTATCAAGAAATAACTACTAGACATATATGTCAATACTCTCATCTTGTATAGTCTGTAGGAGGTCATCAATGATCGAAAAGTTGAAGAATGTTTTAAAAGTTTTTTATCAGTCCCAGTGCGTAATTTAAAGTACCCTTTTATTTTAGAACCGAACTCTGCGTAGCAAAAGTAATACCTAATAATATTTATAACTCAACCTGGAAATATCCATGTGGCAAAAAATCTTAATATTATTGAAAACCGCAATATTGGAGGAATCGGGAGTTCTCTATTATTTGGGTTCACGTTGAGATTAAACAAAGTTACTATGGTATGAAGCTTTGTCTATTCCATAAATACCATTCCCCCACCCACAAAACCACAGTCTCCACTTCGTCAAGATGAGAGTTGAGGGTTAAGGAGACTTAGACCACGGCACCAAGTCGCGAAGAAATCTTGAGGATAGCTCCAAAGTTGTAGCCGGAACGTCGACAGAAGAATGATCCCAGTTCAACTGCAAGTTCCAGTAATCACACAAACATACATACATTTATATGTTCTCATCATTGAAATCCCCCTGATCTCCATCCAATGACATTTGCCTTACAGTTACAATCCATTTCGATTATTTTTGTATGATCATCGTACAAGCATGTTTCTATTTATTCATAGTCCATCAGTATAAATGCTTCATTCAATTTTACATTAACTCCCTTTTTAGCTAACGGAATCAATTTTTCCAGGGCGAACTACAAACTCTCTGGTTTGAACCCCATGTGGTTCCACTTGACCAACATCCTGCTGCATGCTGCCGCCTGCACCCTGTTCACTCGGGTATGCTTATATGTTGCTCGTCTGAAACCACCGCTTGCTACAATGTCTTTTATTCGCCACACACCATCTTCATACCGAAGCGATAAGTGCTCTCTCGACTTTCATGAAACGTTCAACCGTGAAATGAATTACCTTCCTGCATAAAAATAATGGAATGGGAATGAGTTCCGCACACCCCAACGAATATTCCAAGACAGACAGGACTTCTACTGTTTTTAATTTAAGCGTTGAAGGACGTAGTGTATTTTCCGTTGACTCCATTCGTAAATTTTATTTCTCTTTTGAACTCAACGGAAACCTGAAGAATAATTTTCAATGGGAAAAATGTTTTTATTCGTTTTCCGAATTTTCAATTGAAAATCAATGTATGTGACTGTCTTATCTCATATTCAAATTTTATTTTCTTTTCAATCCCCTCAGTAACCTTAGAATTGGGCTTAACGATTCTCATACATGTAACTGTCAACAGGAAATGAAGATTCATTATCATTATTACAATCTCATCATGTCAGTATCACTATTTGACACATCGAACCGACAATCGCACAAGAATGTAAATACGGCTCGAAATATGTCATGTTCCGATGTTCCTGAACAGTACTGTCCAGCTAATTCAGTCGTTCCGATTTTACTGACAATCACTGGCAATTATTTCGCGCCAATTTTTGAGTTACCCTGTTAGAGACTAAAAAAGTTACTGGTGCTACTGCTGCTGTGGTCCTGTAGTCCCAGTATTCCTCAAATTGAGTTAGGTTGTGTTCGAAGAAACGTCAACGGATAACAGTTTAAATTTGTTGTCAGATTATTGCAATTGCAAAATTATCAAAAAAGTATCGAGTTGTACTGGAAGATATTTGCGTACAAGTTGATGCTGACTTGAAATGAATCCAGCAGATCAATTAAATCTGCGGGAACCCCATTTGTCGAGATCGCACTTACTTGAAATGTTGTTTGAAAATCTTAGAACCAAACTTCTTGAACCACTTTGGTTCTCGAAAGTAGTTTAGGGATAGTTAATATGTAGTTTGTCGATTTTGATCTCCCAACTTTCCCTTTTTGTACTTAACTGAAGATGAACATATATATGTTCGAAACATGTCTTGACAAGGACATAGTTCCTTTAGGAATTAAATATGTTGTGGAGATGACTTAGTGTTTCCTTTGTCAATATTAGCAAGAAAAGTTGAACTTCTTAGGTTTCAATGACTGTGTTCATGCAGACAAATAACATTTAGCAAATAACAAATAAGAGTTGGCCCATTTTTATCTTTTCACTGTTAATGAATAAGATTTCGTTCTGGTGCGCAACTAATACGCAGGTGAACGCGGATTCGACGGAATGTTCGTCCGATAAACAGAACAATAACCTCATTTTATTTTCAATTATTTGTGGTGCAGTTTATTTCGTTCCTGTTTTTCATTTCGCATTTTATTATGGAAATTGATGATGCAATTTTAGCCGACCTGGTTCGGCAATTTCCCGAATTATGTGACAAGGGAAATAAAAAACTTGAAAATATTAAAGATAATGCTTGGGAAACCATTCCATCAACCCTCAATGTTGTTGGTGAGTATTCACATTGGCAATATCAGTGCATGTATCTGGATCATTATTTTCAGTAAAAACTGTACATGCCAGGTAGAATGTGTTGAGAGCGAAATATAGTGTGGAGAGGAAGAAAAAAACAGTCCCATCAGGCTCTGAAGCGTATAAAACATGGGAATTCAGGTCTGTCTTTTCAGGACAAACATATAGCCATGAGAAAGTGGGTTCTGTTGATATGTAAACAAAGCAAGCTGATATATTTCGAGAGTGAGAGTTGTGAATTGATCAAAACTTCTGTGGGTTTACAAATTCCTCATTGTACTCTACAGAAGTTTCAGGTCTCGACTCTTTGTGAATGGAAGCTTGTCATTATATATATATATATATATATATATATATATATATATATATATATATATATATATATATATATATAATAATTTATTTGAATAATACGAATTTAACAAAAGCATATAGACATATAAATGACATGGCAAATAAATTCTGGAAACCACTAAAGGAAGATCCTTGAAAGTGGTGTAGAATAGATATAGCTATGTTGAATATAACACATATAATAACAATCAATATACGTAATATAAGATCTTGAATTGTATTTCAATATGTAAACAAACTTATATGAGCTCAGACATCCACATACATTTAGACGAACCATTTGAACAATCAATGAATGTGATAGGTATTAGTAACATCGACGAACTAATGAATTTTTAATCGTGGGGTTTGTTTCAACCATTTCTTTACTTTGGAAGTAAATAGGTGTTGAGAGTTGAACAATCTATATTCAGCCGGAACCAGGCTATAACATTTAGGTCCGAGGTAGACGAAGCTATGCTGTAGTGTATTTTTTGGGGTCGAGGAATTATGAAAGAAATTTCTCTATTTCTAGTATTATGAGAATGAGTGGGCAAGTTAAGTTTCCATTTGTTGACATACTGCCAGATTACAACTTTCAGAAAATAGATCTGTCTTATATCTAGAAGTGCAGAATAGAGGTTTTCTGTTGGAAACTTAACTGGAAGTGAGAATGTAATTTTCAACAAGCGGTTTTGAATTCTTTCCAGAGGATTTATGTACCTATTTGCAGCAGCCCGCCATGCTAATACTCCATATCTCAGGTGACTTTCAGCTAGTGCAAAATGAAGAATTCTCATTTGATGTTCATCCAGTATTTTCTTCAGGTATTTGAATTTGTAAAAAGTGAAACGTATCTTTTTCACAACACTGTTAATTTGAATATCCCATCTCAGATTGCTATCAAGAAAAATTCCAAGGTATTTTATGTTTGACTTCGAAGAAATGGCTAAGAATGTGTTATTCTCCACCATTTCTAGTTCATTGTATCCTGGCAAGTATCTGGGGTAGGAATTGAAGGGCACATAAAATGTTTTTTCCAGATTTACGGTGAGTAGCCGGCTGTTGAACCAATCGATTATTTTGACAAAATCTCTTTCAGCTTTAGATTTCAAGTTGGTCCAAGAGTCTGCTGTATACAGTACGACTGTATCGTCAGCAAAACTTATTACTTGGCTGTCTGCGTTAATTTTGAATAAATCATTCACGATACTCACTTGTTGTTTCCTGCCTCTCAAGTAGCTTTTGAATAATTCTAGCGAGGTTCCTCGGAAGCCATAACTTCCCAGTACACTCAGCAGTTTGGCATGACAAACAGTGTCAAATGCCTTACGGAGGTCAACGAATATACCCAATATGGGTACATTTTCATCTACGCATTTACTTATACTACCAATGACTTTTGCGATAGCATCTTCAGTTGATGTGTTTTCCCTAAATCCATATTGCCTATCTGAAAGGATTCCAAATTTGGTCAAAATTATTCATACTCTGTTTCATGTATATTTTATTTTTATGAAACAACAGTATATGTATGTATGTATGAGGGCTCTCTGTAAAGTAAAAACGCGTGATTCTTGCAGAGACCTTTTCAAAAAGAATAGAATCCTCACAGTAATTTCAATCTTCATCTTGGAAACCACTTGCTTAATACATAAGAATCGTGACAAATATATTACAGCGCCCTCTTACCATAACACGCGATCATCGCAAAAGTTGAGATTACCTCTACCTCTACCAAAAAACAATCTTGTGAAGGAATCCCACATATATAATGGACTAAAAATTTATAATTGCTTACCACTGAGCTTAAGGGAAATTGATTCATTAGGAGTGTTCAAAAAACATGTTAAAGAACTGTTAGTCACTCATCCCTTCTACAATTTGGAGGAATTTTTCAGTAGTGAACCCTTTTGTTGCCATTGAAATAAGCTTGTTTCCTTATTAGAATTTATTTTAATATGTTTTCATTATGTGGCTGTACCTACTTATTTATATTACTAGCACTCGGCTTATACATTTTATCTATACGCATTTTATTATTATTAACTCTGTTTCAGTGCCATTTTATTGTGTTTAATGTTTGAATTTGTATTAACTTTACTAGCTTGTACATTTTATCTATACATATTTTACCATTATTAACTCTGTATCATTACCATTTTATTGTTTTAACTTGAAATACCTATATACAATGACTTTGTCGATAAGAACTGTTTCTTCTGACAATAAAGTATATTTGATTGATTGATTGATATATATAGCTGCCAAAAAAGAAAATCACCAACCTCTAACTGACTCATCGCCATAAAGTTCTTATAATATCATTGTGGAACATGGTTTAATGTCTGTCAATGACAGCCAAGATACACATCAGTTCAATGAAGTATCGGAGCAATCCAGCCAATTGTCACAGGAAGCAAGTATGGAATCAGTTTGTTACTCATAATTTCCTTGAATAGTTTTTGATTTTTGGACTTTGGTCCACTTACTCACTCAGGTCTGGAGTGGCCTGGGTATACTTTTTTCTTCATTCGAAATACAGTCGAAGAAACCAATTTTGACACACAGTAAAAGAGTAATATGGTAAAAAATGATTATCCACCCTTGAGGAGGAAGAAAAAGAAAAAGGCGGAAGAAACGAATGTTTTGTCGAAGTTGTCATCCGCTTTTGATATTATTATGATAACATACATAGAAAATACCCCAAATCTAGAACATGAGTCAATTATGAATTTTGTCAAATCAATTGGCAATGATTTATTGCAGATATCAAACAAAAGAATTAGGTATAGAGAAAATATAGAGATAATGCAAATTGTGAAGAATGCCCTAAAAGGGGATGTTTCATAATGCTTAAAATGATAAATGAGATTCTTATCGAATGTGAATTTATTCTGTCAGAGCTTTTTATTTGTTTTCTTCATCGAATAATTTGATTTCTTGTGAAATCTATGAGAATGTTGTTTTTGTTTTGAATGGAAAAATAAATAATCAAACTTTTCTTCATTTTCAAATAAATAGCAATCAGTTAGAGCAGTGAACTTTAAAGAAAAAATGTTGAAATGGCAATATAATATTGAAATAATTCAAAAAATTCCAAGAATAATTCAACCTACAATAAGGTGACTCTGTTGCACAAACTCCCGATATATCTATTACATATTACTTATATTACCAACAATATCATTGTCTATAAATCCTCTCTGCACTTTTTCCACTTGCCACGGTACACTTTCCTGTGAAAAATTGACATACTCGCAGAGAGTATTCCTTAGTGCCATATATTCCTTTTTTGCATTTTTTGATCTGACCCTGCCCACACTTCTCAAACTATTACCTTCCATTCTAAATTTCGACTTTGTCACACAAACAGTAGGACAGTAGCCTCTTCAATTTTCTGGAATTTTCAGTTCACTTCTTTGAACGAAGTTGTGCAGGACTACACAGGCCTGCACGATACTTTCGCAAGTCTCCAGATCACATACTAAGAGTCTTCTCAATATCCTCTTTTCATTCGCTAGTATTCCAAACGTCTGTTCGATTGTTTTTCAAGCTCTTGAAATACGGTAATTCCATATTATTTTGTCTACTGGAAGGCTATGTCCTGGGTACGGACGCATGATGATTTTGTACAGGGGGAATGCTGCATCTGCCGCAAAGAAGTGTGTAAATTCAATAACTGAATTAGGAAACTTTTTGGGACCTGGAATATTCAATGTTTTTGGAAAAATTGCATCTTCAAATCCTGATTAACTGAAAACTACAGCATCGTGGTTGCCCCCAGCAGCCCCTATATCAACAAGAGTGAATCTGTAAAACTTGCCATTAAAACTATACTGATTTTTTTTATAATTCAAAAAAGTTGACCTTGGGTGTTCTGGTGCCTGTATATTCACATGTTCTCCATCAACTGCGCCAATACATTTCGGAAGATTCCATCTTTCAGGGAATCCTTTAGAAATTGCCTCCCACTCCTCCACTGAGGGAACTTTCAATAAACCCACAATGTTTTTGTAGTTTCTCTTATAATGACGGGAACTGTGGAATGCCCCAAATAGTGCCCGCGAGCGATTTCTCTAATAGAACAACCCTCTGACAGATAGCTAAAAAATGATTGGAACTGTAATGAACAAAAGAAAAGGTGTGTTTACTGTAATGTTATCAGTAGTCTGTGAACCAGTGGCGAAGGATTTTTTGAAGGATTTTTCTTCAGTTTTGGTCCCGCTTTTGTCAGCATCATCTCAAAACGTTTAGGGGTCATTCTGATGTATGCAAAAAATCCTCCATGATTTCGCAAGACCATAGATTTAATTGAATTGTTAAACATCCCCCTCTCATTCCTTCATCTGTTTATGGGTTTCACAGACCATCTCCGTTTTTTCCTTCTTTCGAATAACAAAACTTGCAAATAAGAGCATTAATAAAAAAAATGATTCGATCTCTTCTATATCATTGGCCTTTTTTGACTTTGATTTTCGATATATCATCCTCCAACACTAAAAGGTAGGATTACTTCAAATTATCCGATATGTCTCGGATCTGCCACGTGAGTATCCATTAATAATTCGCCATTTCGGGTGCATGAATGCTACCTTTTCAATATCCGTTATTTGCTAATTGTTATTTCTTATTTGTTATTTGGTGCTGCATGAATCCACACGTATTGTTATATTATCATCATCCTTCGTAATGTCGTCTACCAATGTAGAGGTTGAAATAATCTTGTATTCCACTTGCTTCTGACGTATGCGTTTGCCATGCCCATGATATCTCAATAATATTGATAATGGTCGACGGAGATTACAATTTCCGATAAGTCAAAAGCGAATCAATGGCTATAAAAAAATATCAAACATATCAGAAATCGAATCTGAAAAATGCGAAAGAACAACTTAATGAAGTTCAGACGAATGTAGATTGTTCTTATGAATGCACGACTGAGATATAATGCGAAAATCTGAAAGTATCAAGTCCAGGTTATTGAATTTTGCCAGTTGAATACATGGCGACCGTATGAAACAAAAAGTCCAATTGAGTGGATCAAGTCGAAATGAATGAATGGTCCAACTGAATGCCTAGCAATTATATCAGAATTCTCAGACCTCGTTGAGGTGAATTATATCCAGATGAATGAATTCAATCAATCGAATACATGAAGAACTCACCAAAGTCAAACTTGAATTACAAATGGGTCGAGTTGAGACAGAAATATTGATTCAACTGAATGACAGTTATTTGAGTTCCGACGATTACTACATTGTAACTGGAGCACATGAAAATGTTATGGGAAACCGAGGTCGAAAGTAATATTCACAATAATAGTCCAGCTGAGTGAATACCAAAATCCAGGAATATGAAGTTGCTCAATTGGGGGCATGATAAACATGCTAAGAAATGATAGCATTGCGCTACCGGCTTGACCTGATCCTCTTGAGAGAGAAGTTGGGAAAGTGATCTATAGTGAAGTGTAGCAGAGAAATTCATAGTGATACACTACGTATTTGAAGAAACAAGCACACTGCCCTACTGAGTTGGGCGGTGGGTTCAATAAAATGTGGTTACAGAAATCAAAACAAACAAATGACCAACATGTTTTTATTGCATTCAACAGGTAAGTTGTTCTAGAGGAAAAATCGAATATATTGAATATACTGGTTGTACACACTGAACTCTCTTCCAATACGATCGTGACGATGACATGCCGTTTGAGAACCAGCCGCCGAAGATTGGTTAGCGAGAGCAGAATGGGTAAGGCTTGGCCAGGCCGGTAATGCAGATCCACCACTTACCAGCAGCTGGATCACAATGACAATTGACCATATTTTTGTCAGTAGCTCATTCATTACAACCAAAAGAGGCAACCCCTCCTACTCTACCCCTGAGGAATATTATAATCAGTCAATATTCATACCTTACATCGATTCATTAATTTCAACTTCGGTTGACCGGTTTGGGAGAAACAGATATATATTCTGAAAGCTTCAGATTGTTTCCCCTCCAAGAATGCAAAACAAACAAATATTCACAAACTGAAAACACTGAAACTGTTCTACGATAGGCAGTGGTCTGATCGTGAGGTCGAGGCAGAGTGTATGCCGTTGAGTACAAAATGAGAAAATGGAAAATAATCTGAAATTTTAAGAAAATCATGTTAGTTTCACAAAAACAGTGTCAATGTGATGAAAACTTGTACCCTGTTATCAACTATTTACCTCAGGTAACTATTTATCATTTTGAAAATAAAAGTGTATTATGCCAGTTCGATTTGTTTGATTTCAGACACACTATTGGAAAATATTTGAATCGAAACTTTTTATAAATACAAATATTCAAAAACATATTCATCGGAAATAAGACTTCAACATATTAAAATAATAATATCTAAAATAAAATTGCTTTACGCTGTTACTTCTCTAGCCTTACTCATCTATTGAAGCTCGGTAAACTACAACACTATATTCATTAGGATAAACTACAAGTATTCTGCTTCATCATAAAAGAAATGAAAGTATTGAAAAATCAATAATTTGAGAAATATTTCTTTGAAGTATAAAGTTTTTTCGTTCATGAAAAGTGTTAAAATTAGTTCAAAACCCTCTATTTAGTACCCTGTTTTTCAAAAAACCCCGGATCCCCCTGGTTTTACACACTGAGGAAGAAATTTCTGGCTACGCCACTGAAACACGCCAATATCATAGATTGTGTTGCCAGGAATATATCGAAGAAAGTGTGGGGTTTATAAATGAATGTGTCGCGATACATACATAACAATGAATTGGTGCCACTATAGTGATGATATATCTTCATCGATGGCGAAAAACATTCTTCACTTTGTAAGGAACTGGGCCTATAATAGGGTGTATATGTATTTGGCGATATCTGTACCTGTATTTGTGTTGTTGTAGACTTTTTTAACAGTACACAATTATTTCTTGAGTAACCTATCGATTATTATTCCAGTCGAATAATTGATGATATTGGTATATTACGCAACGATTATGTAATACACGAGCATTAACTGGGATACGAAACGAGCCGAATGTGAGTTTCGTATGGTTTATGCGAGTGTAATAATAACCATAACATGGTAGTCCCATACGCTATTTTATCTACATCCGATGACTAATGAAGAACTGTAGATATTATATTTATATTGAACACGATAATAATTATTATTCGTATTTCTTTGATGATATCAACAAAATTTCAATTAACGGCATCACCTTGGAAAATACAAAATCAATAAATAGAAAAAAATCAAAGAAAGCAAATGCCGGAGACTGATTTCGAACCCGCGTTTCATATAGAGTGGTCTAGTTCGAATCTAGAGCCTAAACCCCCTTCGCCACGAACCTTAGTGAGATATATCGAAAATAAATGATATACCATGCATTTTTCGAATGAAAAATATAATTATTCCGTACAGCATTTTTCGCTTTTTCTGATATATGTGGAGGAATCGATGGTAATTTTTGTATATCGCTGATATCAGATATTTTGATGATATAATACCTACTCATTTCGACAAACGTCAAATGTACATCATGCTTGATTGAAAAATACTGGGTTTCTGTTAGTTGAGAATCTGTATCATAATGGATTTTATTATGAAACAGATCATGGGCACGTGAATGTAATGTAATAGAACGGGTGTAGATAATATTCATCAACAGTAAAGACAATATTGACAACGATACACCGTAGAAAACAGCATATTTCATGCAAGACTATTCAAATCCCTCTGTAATTGATCATGGAGTCGTTTGTCCACATGAAATGAACAAAAGTAATTAGGTACACAGGTGTTCAACCTCGCTCACAGAGTCTTCATATAACTCAGGATTTGTTTCAATTTATTTCGTAATTCAGCAGATTTATATGTCTTCCAGACCAATGGAAACAAGAATTTATATGAGAGTTTTGGGTAGTAAATTTTCCACCTGGATATATAGAACGGAGAGCGTAGAAATAACAATAGTATCCATCACGGAATCCGGCACAGGGTTTCAATTTGGAGCCGCGGTTTTTTTTTCACGTACGAAAGATGGAATATCGGAAATATATCCAGTGTATTACAGAGCAATCGCTGAAGTTGTTTTATTTCATTAATATACTTTCGAGTGAGGAATTCTTCCTTGTCGAATACATTCGAAAAACTTCGAGAATTCTTGGCTATTCAGTATGTTTTTGTACGCAAAATGATAACAAAATAAAATTTGTCAATTCGACGCTTAAATATTAACTCCATTTCAACTAACATTCTCTGTCAAATGTCATCTTTCGTTAATTGGAATCCGTGCTGTTTTCATAATGAAAAAAATACTGAATATGAATTTCAGTGTTCTATGAATTGTTTTCGTCAATTATACTATCCTACTATCCTATATTATACTATCCTAGTAAAGAATAATCGAACTACTATACAGAAGCGAATCCAATAACATATCCGCTAAAATCCACGTCTTCCCAAAGTGCACCAATGAGAGCATAATAAAATATTCTATTGCTTTTGCTTCAGTGAGCCAGATGAAGACAGCTGATTAATATATAAATAATAGTTTCCTATTGTTGGTTTATATTGTCAAATTTCTCATTGTCGATAAGAGTGCCAACGTTCGATCAAAGTCATATATTTTTGGGACAATTGTTTTAGGTTACCGATTCGCTTCTGTACGGTAGTTTAATCAATCTGTGCTCCTAACACTAATAACAGCAGAAACAGAGTCACACACATTTTCTATCGTAAACAATGCATGAATGACCATACTGATAAAGAAATAGGTACTGCGTTGGATGGTTGAGATGAATGAATATGAAATTTCGATTTGAAGCTTTGTCTATCTGCTGTGAGGAGAAATGCAAAATGTAACAAATGAACAAAACAACTGACGAAATAATGATAATGAGGGTAAGAATGTGTTGGGATCACCGGAAATATATGTGATGGAAAGTATGAAAAAGAAACTACTAATCTTTCGAAAAGAAGAAACAGAATTCTTCTCCATTGATCACCAAGTTGAGGAACAGAGAGAATGGTAAATGACGTACCCAAGAAGATAGTGAATGCCTTACCCGCTCAAGACTAATGGAAACGTTCTTGTGAGAATGATCAGTTTGGAATCGAGGTAGTTGATATCTATGAGAAGTATTTAACTTTCACATTGATCCCTCATATCATTCCATTCGTAGTCAATTTTGTATGTTATTTTATTTTGTGTCTATGGTTCGGTGAACATGTCTAGTAAGTAAGGTTATCAATCGTCGTACGATATGTACCTAGCAACATCATATGATGCGTAGGGTACAGAGATTTTTCATTTATCTATGGGTTATGATGATATCAGATGAATGATATGAGTCTCAGTAGAGGTTTTGTTGAAAATTCAGAATAACTGATATAATAGAAACGGGATGATGAAGCCGAACTAGGAGTACTACCGAGGTATCCAGAGGTAGGGAATCGATTTTAGGTGAATAATAGCGTCATTGATGCTAGGTATGAAAGAATACTTAACCTTCGTCATACTAATTGAGGTAGTTTAGTACCCAAAATTGATATTTCTTGTGGTCAAGATGATAATTTTCATTTGCGTAATCCGAAAATCCTTTCAAATATGTTCTTTTCAAGTGTTTTCCAATTGTTCTTGAAATATAAAATGAAAAAATCTTGAATGGTTCGGACTTCCATTGTCTATAATATTAACTCTATTGAAACCTGTTGCTAAGAATGGAATCATGAAATTACAAATCAAATAAGGTAATCAAATTGAAACAAAAGGTTGAAATAGATATTGTGGTCAAAAATATAATTGAAGGTTTCACCTATCAAAGAAAATAATGTTGTTACAAAAGAATTCAGATATTGAATAAGAAATATTAGTCAAAAAAATATAAATTGAAAAAATTGAATAGTACGAATAAATGTTGAAACCAAGTTCCAAGTTAAGTGTACTCACGACGATTCTATTGATGGTATCCGCAATCGTTTTCGGGTGATGACTGAAAAAACCTTGTCATTCACTAGTTTTAGACGTTCAAAGTAGATTGTTTAAAAAAATACCCCAGTAAGTAATGTATGTAATCGTGCGAAATCTGCAGAAGTTAATATTTCGGACTTTTTTCGAGTTCAGATTTGTACTATCTCTTTCAACCATATTTTTACGGTCGTTCCTGACTTGGGTAGTTGTCCAGTAGTTCCAGCTGATGAAAGGACATTTGGACGTGGCACTCTTTGTCTTCGGAGAAGTGATCGGTTAACCTATAACAAATATGAAGTTGCAGGACAGTTTGTTTGTGTAGAACATAGCCAGGAAGAAATGTAATATATTTAATTTTTATTTATATCTTGAAATGTATATTTTATGAGTTCACTTTTACATTTTGTATTAGTTTTTTTT
Organism: Zygogramma bicolorata; assembly: GCA_032362365.1. Lineage (NCBI taxonomy): Eukaryota > Metazoa > Arthropoda > Insecta > Coleoptera > Chrysomelidae > Zygogramma > Zygogramma bicolorata. The sequence continues at coordinate 150,897 of JAVJAQ010000014.1, read as the reverse complement.
GTAGTTTGTATTAACATATTCAAACAGAATTCGTTATTTGTGTATTTTTTTAGTGCACATAATATGATAAAAGTGGGATATCAGAAATATATATCAAATCAAGGTAACAAAAGAATAAAATACCCCAGTTAAAACAATAAAATTACTCAGCATTACGAAGGCTAGCCAAGGTTGTGATGAAAAAGGTAAAGATACTGAACCAATTGAAAATTTTGTTATTAGTAAAGAAATGTCAACAGATATTAAGAGAATAATGAAAATAATCAGCTAGAGAAAAATAATCCCTATATTATAATGAGTAATTTGGAACTTATTAGTTAGGAAACGATGAAGAGTATTGATTCAGAAAAATGTGAGCAATGGATTGTAAGGCAGAAAGGTCATGAGAGAAACGTGGAAGTTAGTGGAAAACCCTGCAAAAAATGAAGTCATTGATGTAAAATGGATCGATGAAATCAAAAATGGTAATACTTAATGAGCTAGGCAACAAGAAGAATATGTAGAGAACATTCATTCTCATAGTGTAGAAATGCAAATCATTATTGAGATTTTTTCCTGTCACTATAGCTTTCCAATTGAATAAATGGATGTTAAAACGCCATTTCTTGATGGCGAAGTAAAATAAGAAGTTTATATTGATCAGTCCAATGGCTCCGAGTGAGATATGAATGTTTCAATATATTCATGAAACAGTAAGATTTCAAAATGAGTTGTGAGGACTACTGTGTATATTTGTAAAGTTTCCTACGGCACCGTGCTCAAATTTCGTCCTCCTGCGATATGGCCATCATATATTCTCTTGTTGTACAAACTACTATATAATAACTGTGGTACCTGCAGATCTACACTAAAACACCAACTAATGATAGCCCAATTTATTATAACTTTCCCTTAACAACACTTGTGATTATTCATATAAACAAATGCACGTTCGTTGTTCTCGTCTCGTGGCTCATCTTCATTCGTAACAGGTCTCCACAATCCCCCCTTTTTGTTTCAACTTTATAGGAGAAACCTTTGGATTGATTTGTAAATCGTGAAAACATTTCTGACAAATGGGTTATAATTATGGACGATGTCGTTGTTTTCAAGAACCTCACTTTCTGATATCGTAAATAATAGTCTATAACTACCAAAACCATGTCTTTGTTTGGTAACGGTCCCATCAGGTCTATCGCGAGGCATTGCCACGGACCTTCTGGAAACTTGTTCCTTGCCATTGGTGGTGGTTTGTTTGGTTGTGATACCAATACTTAATCCCAACACTTTTTCCGTAAGTGACTGAGGTACAATAATTCTATTACCTCTGAGTAGTACGGAACCTATGGTAGTTAATTCGGACCTGAACGGGGCATACCTATTGTCATCGGTTGGGCTCCAGGCTTCACAAGCAGTTTTTTTTATGGCCTCCGCTATTTCGACGTCATTTCGGCTTTCTGACACAATCTGTGAGATCTTCATTGCCTTGGGTGTACTTCACTCCATTATGCTGAATACGTGTTGCTTGCCATCTATATCAAACGACTTTTCGGGAGTTATTACATAATCTTGATACTGAATCTGCAATATTTGATTTGCCCGGTTGAAAGATTACCGTGAATTTGAAAGCTTGCAAACCAAGTAGCCATCGCTCTATACGTGGTCTTGACGTGGGTTCGAAAATAGCTTACAATGGCTTATGGTCGAGCTCAAATTCCACCCCAGCCAGATAAAAATAAAATCTCTTAACTGCCCACACTAAAGCCAAACTCTCCTTTTCGGTTTGGGAGTATCGTCTTTTTTTGTCTGATAAACTCTTGCACGCAAAAAATATGACTCTTGGATTATCATCTTCTTCAAATTGCAATAGCAATGCTCCTAAAGCAACAGGGCTCGCATCGGCTATTAGACGGGTGCGACGATTCACATCCTGTAGTAAGCCAGAGTGGGTAAGTTGGAAAGAGATCTTTTGAGGTTTTCAAATTTATGTTGATGTTGTTACGTCCACGTGAATTTTGCCTCAGCTCTCGTTAACTGTCGCAATGGTTCTGTAGCTGTCCCTGAATCAGGAATAAATTTACCAAGATACGAGACTAGGCCCAAGAAACTGCGAACTTCTTCCTTATTTTCTGGAGGACGAAAATCCAATATACTTTTTATTTCCCTGTCATCAGCCTCTATCCTCTGATCAGATGATTTTTGTCCTAAAAATTGTAACTCCTTCGCCTTTATGAGGCATTTATCTTGCTTCAAAGCCACGTTATTTTCCTTGAGAATTCTCAAAACTCTTTTTGGGTTATTGTTACGTTCTTGTTCCGTTGAACCATACACAATTATATCGTCGAAATAGTTCAAGCAATTTTCACACTGGGACAGCATAGCTTCGAAAGTTCTTTGAAATATATATTTCTTGGGTCGAGTTGACCCCAAACATAAGACGCTTATATCTGAATGTGCCTTTATGCGTAATGAAAGTAGTGATTGGTCGACTTTCCACATCTAACTCCAACTGATGATAAGCACTCATCAAATCCAAACGAGAAAAATATTTTGCATTCCTGAGCTTGGTCATGAATGATTCGAAGGTAGGTAGAGGGTAGTTTTCTCTCAGAATAGCCTCGTTTGCCCTGCGCATATCAACGCGTATGCGAATATCTCCCGAAGATTTGAAAATGACCACAATTGGTGATACCCAGGTACTGGGCTGTGTGACTCTTTCTATTATGTCCTCCTGAAGTGCTTCTTCCAGTTTGTCCTCAACTTGTTTTTCAACAAACACCGGTACTCTTCTCACTGGTTGTTGCACTGGCTTCACGTGGGGATCTATGGATAATTTGACCACAACATCTTTGATTTTTGGGAAGGCCGTCACTAATTCTAGTTTGTTGATGTTCAGCCCTATCTTCAGGATGCCCAATTGCTTAGCCGTGTCTTTCCCGATCAGAGAAATATCTTCTTTGGGAACAACCTAGAAAGAAGTAATTATCTCATTTTGGTTCTGGATGTTGACCGTAGATACGAAGCGACATGTTATTCGTTTCTGATTTCAAAACAATCAAAGCTCTTGATGTTATTCTCCGTCTCGGGTTCCGAATCTTCGGTATCAAAAAGTTCACCCTCCTTTTGAATCTCTTATGCGTTGGATTTGTCGTGGTAGTTGGGGTAAAATTTCTTTTCAGCGGTTTCCGGGTTTTACAACATGCAGCGAAGTGTCCTTGGAAGTTGCATTTGCGACATTTCACATTATAGGCTGGACATTCTCTGACATTTCCACCATGATCCTGTTTTCCACATCTCGAGCATAGCTCGTTGTATCCTCTCTGATGAGCCCCTGCCTTATTAATAGTTCCCGAAGATGAACTTGGTTCCCTTCTATCCATTGCATTTGATTGATTTCCAATTTGTTCGTGGACTTGACATAATTCAACAATTTCATCCAACGTTCGCTCTCTCTCGAGCAGCTTCTTTTTTAATTCTACTGGGGCCCAATTGTCGATTATTTTATCTTTCATATTTATTTCAGCTGCCTCGGTTTCAGTAGAACCGAACGAACAACGTTTTGCTTGTTGCCGAATTCGGAGCAGGAACTTATTGAAGTTTTCTCCTTTCTCCTTCTGGATATTTCGAAATACATGACGTTCGAATGTGGAATTCCTTTTTGGAGAAAAATATTGTGAGAGTTTCTCCACAATGGTTTTGAAAACATCATTATTCCTTTCTGGGTCGAATGCTTCGATAGCATCTGGTATATTGTATGCTATTTCTTGAAGTTGACTGCCACCCAGATGAAGGAGTTTGTTCCGTTTTCTCACCAACTCTGTTATATCTTTCGATGCCAAATACAGCTCCAAAGATCTCAGCCATTTTTCCCATTCGTCTCGAATCAAAGCTTTGTCCATGCCATCACAATGAAATTGCCTGATTCCTTCTCCCGCCATCGTGAACTGAAAATATAAATAGCTTTCCTGACTAGAATAACCGAGCTTTTCTCCTTTTTATTCCATTATTCAATATTAACATCAATTTTATTATTTTTATTTATCAAGTCATCACTCATCCGTCTCAGTAACGGACGAGCTTGCAGCGTTAACCAATGAATACTGCCCGCACCGCGAGGTGGGTGATTATAATTATATAATTATTATATAAGGGTATTGCCCGTCGGACCTTGGCGCGCTGGCAGCACTCCTCAATAACCACTCCACCCCTCTGGAGTGAGCGGTCACTGGTCAACAACTGCCTTCTGTGCTGTTCTGACTAGTTATTATTACTATCATCAGTATTGGTATCATCATCGTTATCTTTCTTTCTTCTTGCCGCTGTCGCTCATTTGATAGCTCACAGCCTTTCAGTTATTGCTCACAGCCCTTCTGTTAATTTTGGTGCTCACAGCCCTTCTGATTATTTTAGGTGCTCCCGCCCTTTCGTTAATGTTTGGTTCTCACAGCCCTATCGCTTATTTTAGGTGCTCCCAGCACGTTTTATCCAACAATTTCAATCATGTTAACTAATCCTGGGCAGAAAGAAAGGAAAACAACGAAATTGACTTTTTTTTTTAATCAACTTTCTTCATAACTTTGTCAACCTGCACGATTACAAAGGAGTGCATACATATGTGTATCATTGTAACAATACATACACACACACGTACATGCACTTTAGGTACAGTGTTCCTTTGTTTTACTATAGGTATTTGCTTTGTGTATGAAATATTTCCTACCTTTGGTTCGATATCCTCGTCGCCAAATTGTGGTACCTGCAGATCTACACTAAAACACCAACTTATGATAACCCAATTCATTATAACTTTCCCTTAACAACACTTGTAATTATTCACATAAACAAATGCAAGATCACTCCGTACTCGACCAGTTCCCCAGTCAGACTGACTCATGGTTCGTTGTTCTCGTCTCGTGACTCATCTTCATTGGTAACAGGTCTCCACAATAACAGTTCCGTTTCCGTCGTGGTAGTGAGCAGACGTGTCTGCTCACATAGATGGTACGAGGATACCGCGTGAAGTCGGGACTCCATTTTGTGTTTGTGATAGTCGTGATTTTAATACTGATTTTACTTGTTTTAATTAATTACGTAATTATATACCCTCTTCTCTTCACGCGAGTAACCAGGCTCGATGCCACCGGATGTGGCGGAGGGAGGGTTAGAGTGTGAACAGTCTAAATTTTTTTGTGAATTTTTTACTTGACAAGTAATAACGGGAGCGAGCATGGGACATCCCAGACGCGTTTGGTTAGCGCACTCGCTCCTAGCTTATATAATTATTACGTGACGTTGGGTAAATGTCCAAGGACGCACCCATTAAGCCAGTAACCAACCAACCATAACCATTAACACTTTTGAGATTGTCGGAGTTGCACTCTGAACATCTTAGACAAAGGGATAGCATTATCAAAATAGAACATATCAGAGGAAAATTATTCATTTTTCAATGCGAAAAAAACTCATGTTATTCGTTTCCATAACTACCAGAATAAACTTGAACCATTTCAACTGAAAATCAATAACACAACCATAGATAGTACCCATAATCCAGTAAAGTTCTTAGGTATACAAATGGATGAACATCTTAATTGGAATGCTCATTGTGACCAATTAGTAGCCAAACTGAGCTCACTAACATATCTCTTCAAGAACTTGAGAGTTGTTCTTAATGAAAGCCAAATTATTAGCATTTATTATGCTCAAGTGGAAGCAAGGCTACGCTATGGGGTATTCTTGTGGGGCAACTCAACAATGAGCAGGCATGTTTTTATTGAACAAAAAGCTATTTTACGTTGCATGTTCAATAGTCCCAGAAAAAGTTCTTGCAGAACTCTTTTCGTGAAATATAAAATCTTGACATTAACTAGCTTATACATATACGAATTAGCAGTCTATATATTCACCAACAAAGGCGATTTCAGTCTCAAGAAGGATATACATAACAAAAATACGCGGCAAAAGCATTTGATTCACATAAAACCGGCAAGATGTAATATTACTCGAAATGCTCCAAATAGCATTGGACCCAATATTTTTAATCACCTTCCAGCAATCATCAAGATGAGCGAAAACTTAACGGTATTCAAAAAACGTCTGAAATCGTTTTTGTTGGATAATTGTTTTTATACTCTCGACGAGTTTTTATCTGCCCAACTGTGATTTTTATAATTATGATATGTATGTAGCGTCTTCTATTCGCCTTCTTTTTTGTAGTAGTTAGTAAGTTAGAGTGACTATTCCTATACATTAGTTTGTCTTTTTGAGGAAAAAAAAGAATTGAATTGAATTTGAATTGAATTATTTCCTTAATGTTGGAAAGTACGGTTTTCGAAGATCCAGCGATACAGAGTCTGCATCACTTAAATGTAATTACCCAAATCAACTCGATATAGACTCGGGTAAAAAATGTGGTATTCTATTGCTTAATCTTCGAAAAGCTTTCGATAGATTTGATTACCAAATTCTATTGAATATTATTTTATATCAAATTGGTGTGAAGGGGGAAATGATTCCAAAATTATCTTCTTTTCGGAAAACAGCTTGCATTCTTTAAAAACAATAAAGGGTTGCCTGAAACAGTTCTGTGTGGAGTCCCACAAGAATCAATCCTTAGACCTCTTCTGTTTTTCATTGATAAAAACTCATTATCGGATTTAGAGCTAGCTGGGAAAATAAAAATGTTTGCTGGTATATAATCTCAATTTATGATGGATACAGTTTGAAAGAAATCAAACCGAGCATGTTGAAAGACATTGAGAAAATCTCATCTTGGCTTGTGAAACATAAGCTAACGTTAAATTCTGAAAAATCTTTCTTCATGTTCATAACAAAAAGAACTAGTTCAATCAACTTGAAAGACTCCATTGATTTCAAAAACCCAAATAACAAGTATTCTTCAATTTTGAAATTTCTTGGTTTGTATATCAATGAAAATTCATGGTGGTTCAAACACATTGAAATATTGAGAAACAAATATCACCTATACCTAATCGGTCCTGCTTTTGAAAATTTGAAGTTATTTTTAAAATCGAATCATTGTAAGCAGCATTCAAACAAAAATTTTAATTGTACTTCAGAAAATGTTTTTTTTCTATGGTATTGGTATTTGCACTTCAGAAAATCAAATAAAAATATATTTCAGGTTCTAATAAACAAACAAAAATTATGGCGAATCCGATAGTTTTTTATCACAAAAAACTTGCTTCATTGATTCAACATTTGCTAATGGGTGATCAGCTGAAATTTCATGTATTTCCATCGATTTTCCAATTGGTTATATAATCACTAGTTATCATAAAATAATTCTCTTCAAATTACATGTTTCAATCGAAAGTTTGAAAAACAAAACATTGACTTGCATTCGATACAACCAACTGAACCCATTCTTCCAATTGGGAAACTTTTATATTCATTTTCCTTTTCATATTTAAAACTAAATGTGGCATTAGTTGATTTTCGAACGATGGAGACCTTTCATTTTAGCTGCTGCTACTGCTATTGCTCCTGACATCCCTACGGTTAATTGAAGTTTAACGATTGTGACTCTCCAAACAGTAATGATTAAACCTCATTGTCATAAGATATTTCATACATAACTTTCTGTTTCCTGGACTTCACCACTGCTGCAGCTATAAGATGTTTCTGTAGCCAGTTTAAGTTTCTATGAAAGCGGCGTCGTTTCTTCAATCATTGCTGGTGGTGTTGCTGTCCCTTCGTCAATGGAGTTGAAATTGAAGCGTTTCAGCGCCTTCTGCAGAGGGACTAGCTCTTTTCTATTCTCCACAGCTGTCTTGACGACCTCATAGGAAGATTAGCAAATTTCTTCGAGAGCGTAATCATCTTCGGGTTTATGACAAAGATATGAGGATACAGTCCTCCTATTTTACCACGATGCTCTTCACACCAAATCTGAAACAAATGAAAGAATTATTATTGATGATGTGATGTGATAACACTCGATCTGCAAGTATGAACAAAGAAAACCAAATAAAAAAAACTCACCCAAATAATTCATTCAGCACTACTAGAGCCATATCGGATGGAAAGTGTGTTTTGTCTGTTATGTTGACAATGATAATTCATGCTAGTTTAGCCATTTCGACATTGTGAATGCACTAGGTATCTATTCCAGAAAGTTATCGCAATATTCAATGCTAGCGCATTAGTGTTTTTTTGGATATGCACCAACCCTCATTATTTCAATCAGTTTCATACGTATTTAAGTTAAATACCGCCAATTATTGCAATTTTCAATGCCAGCGCATGAGTAATTTTTTCAAATATTCTGCAGGTGGCACCAACACTCATATGCAATACATTATCTATTCGTTATCGCGTTGCATACATGCATAATTTTCGTGATCGGTTGTTTTTCACATCCTGATATTATCATATTAGTAATGTGAAAATGGCACATTTTTTTATTGTGGAACATTCATCATCGAGTTCCTAATTTATCCTGTTTTTCAACGTGTGTTTTTCAATGTCTAAGTATGGGTCAAGTTGTTGGTCGTTTTATTGAAAAACTTGAGACTGTTCTGACTAAAATAGAAAAGAGTGTTGCTATTGGATCAAATTAGTGAATTAAACTTCATACGTATAGTTCGCAGATGTATCAGACAGAAAGCCAGTTTTGTACGAAATTTCTCGAAAATGAAAGCCCTCTTAGATTGGCTTCATGAAGGAGAGTTTGAAATGAAACTGGGAAACAAAAAAATTTATTCTCACTGGAAATTGAATCTGAGCTGAAAAATTGCGTATTGAAAGTAAATGCGGCATTTTTAGGAAATTTTCAATAAACCAAATTCATTGTAAGCAGATGTGCAACATTTCAATACAAAAAGTCAAATAACTGATAATTCAATCGATTTGAAGGAATCGTATTACAAACATGTTCTGGAAAACATTCTCGGAAAACTCACTGAGTCTCGAGAAAGAGATTCAGAATGGGCCCTTTTTCAGATTTTATAGTTGAAAGTTTATATGAATCATTGGTCAATCCACATATGTGGATCAACCTGTATCTATCGAAAATACTGAGGGAGCTGTGAATATAAAGAATAATGATCCATATTGTTTTCTATATTTAGTAGTTTGTGCTTGAAATACAGCTCGCAAAGGAACAAATAAATGTCAGTCGCACATCATCTCATCCACATTTCAGTCAAATTTTGAAATATGGTGGTATCAAATTTTCCTTTGAATTGAAAGATATTGAAAAATTTGAGAAAATGAATGAAATTTCTGCCGATGATTTTTCTCCGATTGATAAAAAAGTGAAACTGATTTCAATGGGAATAGAATAACTATTTTTCTTCGGGTTTGAAGGCCGTCGTTCTTTGGAATATCTTCCTAACGTTTCGCTAGCGCGAGTGGTCAGCTTCTCCAGAGGCTTACTCATTTCCGATGACTAAATGTTTCGATTTCTTAAGGTGTATTTATATTGATGCAGGTAGTTTGGAGTGTTTATTACTTCTGTCGGGTTCGGGGAATAATCATCATTATTAGCTGCCGCACTACCTGTCGTGATTTCATTAGTGATTTTTGATTTTCTCAGAATGGGATTCCAGATTCTGTTTAGACTCAATGCTTCTTCTTTTCTGTTGGAATTGTCCGTGTGTTTTTGGATCTCTATCGCCTCCCGTACCAGTCGGCTATGGTAACCCTGGTTGGGGGCAATCAGTTTAGCATTTTCAAACAGAATCCTGTGGTTACACTCGTCGGACTTTTTAGAGCATGCCTCGCGGGAAGTTATTTCTATGGAGGGGAAACTCCTATGAACAATTGGATGGAGTGGCGATGGGAAGTCCACTGAGCCCAGTGATAGCCAATTTCTTCATGGGACGTTTTGAAGAGAAGGCAAGCGACGCCTTTGATTTGAAGCCGACCTTGTGGCTACGTTACGTGGATGACACCTTCGTCGACTGGAAACATGGAAGGGGCGCTCTGAGCCTTGTTCTAGACCACCTGAACGCTCAACACCCCAGCATCAAATTCACCATGGAAAACGAACAGAATCAGCAGATACCATTTCTAGATGTTCTGATTGAACGATGTGGTGCTAGACTCACTCACAAAATTTATTTATTTATTTTATTTATATGTAATCTACAGAAAATACATTCCATTAATCGATTACAATTTCAACTGTTGTTGAACTCAGTGAGCTACGAAACCTAATTAATACAATTAATTTGAACAATAATATAAAATATTACTCTATCAGTTCAAGTTCCTTAGAGTGAATATTATCTTCCATACAATTTTTAGTGTGTGAGTGACAGATGAACAATGTTTACACATATACGTACAGACGCATATATATATATATATATATATATATATATATATTCATCAATAGAAAAAATCCAAATTAATTCTAACCTAACATAGTTTGTAGAGAGGTGCGTTTTTGCCTCGATCAGCATGTTTTCCTTTCGTTCGATTCACTCATTTTTGAGTTGATAATCTATGATAACGTGAAAATATTTCGTTTCTGAAAAAAGAAGGTTTTTCTGATATTATTGTGGGATCTAAGTCGTTCATAACTTTGCACAGTCTATAGAGAGGTGCATTTTTGCCGAGATTAGTGTGAGCTTTAGGGAGAGCAAATAGAGATGTGGTTCTGTGATTATATTTTGATTGCCAGTAACTTAGCTTTCCTACGAAATACGAGGAGTCGATTTCATTGTTAAGTAATTTGTACATAAATAGTGCAGAAGCAATTTCTCGCCTGTGCTCTAGTTTGATGAAATTAAATTCTCTCAATAGCGTCACGTAAGGTATATCAAAGCAGTACACCCCAGTTTTTCGAAATGGAGATATCTCAGGAATTTTTTCTGAACCTTTTCAATTTCATTTCTATATTTTTCGTAGTACGGTGACCAGACGATAGAGGCGTATTCTAGTATGCTCCTGACATAAGTGTTGTATACTATTATCAATGTTTTCATATCTGTGAATCTACATGAATTTCTAATTATGAATCCTAATATTCTATACCCTCTATTGATTATTGTATTCACGTGATAATTGAAATTGAGTTCTCTGTCAAAGTGAACACCTAGGTCTTTCACAACATTTTTATCAGCCAGTATATTATTGTTTATAGTGTATTCGAAATGAATATTTGTTTTTCTTGAAAAAGACACTGAGAAACATTTTTCTATATTCAGAGGTAGTTTGTTGTTTTCTGACCAGGTTGCTACTGCTTCCAGATCTTCTTGCAGGATATGACAATCATTGATGTCATCGATCTTTCTATATAATTTGAAATCATCTGCGAAAATCAAACATTCGGATGATCTTATACAGTTTGGCAATGTGTTTATCAAGCATAAAAAGAAAAATGGACCCAAGTTGGAGCCCTGGGGTACACCTGAGCAAGTAATAAATTTTTCCGAACAACCCCCTCTGAACACCACATATTGTTGTCGGCCCTTCAAATAAGACGCACATAGTTCTAATATTCCAATTGAAAATCCTAGCTTGGAAAAGCTATTGAGCAAAATGTCGTGGTCGACCTTGTCGAATGCTTTCGAAAAGTCTGTATATATAACATCTAGTTGTCCAGCAAGGTCGATAACTTCATTTGCGCTTTGAGAAAATTGAATAAGGTTGGTAACTGTCGATTTTTTTGATGTGAAGCCATGTTGAGTATTCGATAGATGAGGTCCAACAAATTCTACCATTTTTAGATGTAAAATTGACTCAAATACCTTACTGGGTACACAAATTAACGCAATAGGTCTATAATTTATTATCTGATTTTTATCACCATTTTTAAATATGGGGGAAACTTTGCTCAGTTTCCATGATTCTGGATATACCTTGGTATTCATTATAAGATTGAATAAAATATTTAGGGGCCTCACGAAAAAATCAGCGCATCCTTTTATTATGTATGCTGGAATATTATCTGGTCCTATAGACTTTTTGGGTTTCAAACGTTTTATGGCAGCCAATATTTCTTCATCAGATATGGCTTCTATTCGAAAATTATTCGTGATATTTCGATTGATCTCTAAATTATTCGTTTCATATTTAGCCCTATCTGGAGAATATACACTTTTGAAATAATCTGCGAATGCATTCGCTGTTTCGGTATTATCTGTGGTGGAAGTGCCGTTGAAAATCATTGCGCCACTCACAGTGTCAGAATTTCTTTTAACAGATTTCACATATTTCCAAAACTGTGTGGGGTCTTCTTTTATACAACCTTTCATGGATTCAATATACTCTGAGTGTGCCTTTCTGATATCACGTTTAATTTTGGATCTTAAACTTACAAATTGCTGTCTATAATTTTCATTCTTAGTTTTTTTGAATTGTCGCCTGGAATAATCTTTTTTCCTCAAATCTGATATTATGTTTCGAGTGAACCAAGGAATAAAAGTTCTTTTTTTACATTTAGCTTTGCGAACACACATATCGAAAATTTTATAAACACTTTCATAGAAAATGCCTAACGTAACGTTCACATCTTCGCCAGTGGTCATTTCATCCCAACTAACCTCGCGGAAAAGATTATACATTTTTTCAAAATCTGCCTTAACAAAATTGTACTGTGAGTTAAATGTTTTATTATGCTTCATTTCACCAGGAACCTGTTTAAGTACACAAAAAAGAGCGGGGTGGTCACTGTTTTCTCGGACTACGGGAAAATCGCACCTCTCTACTTCTACTGATTTGTTAGATAAAACTAAATCAAGAATTCTCTTTCTACAGTTTTCTGAGGTATTAAATTGCTGCAAGCCAAATAACTCTAGGAACTGAATATATGCCATTTCTACATTAGATAAATCATTAAATTGTGCAAGTTCTTTTACTCGTGGGATATTGAAATCACCTATTATTACAATATCTGAATGAAGCTCAAAACTAATTCTTTCTACGCTATCAAAAAAACAACTATATGAACGAGATGGAGATCCGGGTGGTATATAGACACAACAAAAATATATTATATTGTATTTCAACTCAATTTTCACCCACATATCTTCAATATCTGGCATATTGCAGGAGAATGGAATCAGTTGACTATCAGAGTCTGATTTGACGGCAACTAGCACTCCCCCACCTGTTTTTTTCCCGTACTAATAAGATCTCTGTCTTTTCTGTGAATTGAATATCTTTCATCTATAATTTCATGATCATATACCGATGGGGTTAGCCACGTTTCCGTCAAAGCTATGACATCAAAATCGGAGGTACTTATATTTAGCAAACAGTCATTAATTTTAGTGTTCAATCCTTGGACAATCCTTTTGATAAAACAAATTGAATTTCTTTACCTTATTGTTAGTGCACATCATTCAGACTAGTGACAGAATCTATGACATATACCTTCGAGTTCTCTTCCTGCCTCATTAGAATTTTCCCGTTCCTCACCCACAGATACCTAACATTATTCGCCTTTTTGAACTCCCTGCAATTCGCGAACAGTACTTTGTTTGCACCAGTCAACGCTTCATTGATATAAACTGAATCTTTGGGAGTGCATTTACTCTTGAATGTTACAGTCGTTCCGTGACTAAATATATCTTGAATTGTCAAAGGGTTCTTGACTTTCCTTGCTTTGATGAAATCTTCTCTTCTCATCCTTGACACAAACCTGAGAAGGATGCTCCTCGGCTCCCCATCTTTTTTCTGTCTGCCCGGCTGTCTATAACAATAATCAACTTCGTGATTTTCCACTTCTATATCCAATGCTTTCCCAACCTGTTTCACGGTTTTCAGGACATCCTCCCCATTGATTTCCGGAATACCATGTATTTCTACTGTGTTCAACCTAGTATATTGTTCTTGTTTATTTAGAGCGATCTTCATATCACTAACTTCTTCTTCTAGAACAGTACATTTGGTTGATAACTCTCCAATTTTGTTCAGACATTCGGATATTTTTTCATCCTGATGTCTGATAAGTTTGTTCGATTCTTCAATTTTTTGTGACAATTTTCAATAGAAATGGCCATTTCTTTGTTCATTTGCGAGATCTTGCGAACTTCCTTCAGAATTTCTCGACAATAGGCGCTCTCGTGGTTGGGACAATACCAATCATCAGCTGATTTTCCAGCGGGTAGACAGTCTTGGTGACAGAATACCTTGCAGTTTTCTTCCTTGCATCGGAGCGCATTTCTTGTTTTCTGCGAAATGTTCGCTTTGCAAATCATACAAACAGCTGACATTGTTCTGTTTACAATTCCTGCTGGTCGGAGCACTAACCACCTCTATATTCGTTCTGCTACAAAAAAGGGTCACTGCGTTTTTGTACAGATCACCTTGGATTGCCTGGTTTGTTTCACTATTTGAATATCAATTTTCCAATAATTTTACTTATATCGCGCCTGTGATCAGTTTTTTCACTAATCTTGTTAGTTAACCCACTTAAGTAAAGTAATTGCACTACTTGCTGAAGAAATCAGACTTCAGCAGCTTTTTTTTCACTCGAAGAAACTCGTTTATTTACGGAGCAATATAGAACACGTCACGTTTCGCTCACAGACACTATTGCTCTACAGCAATATATGAGTATACCGAAAACCCACGCACACGGATAAGTACCTGCACGCACCACAATCGAACCACCATCCCAGACAAAAGAGAGGAGTCATATCTACCCTAACTGAACGTGCTCGAAGAATATGCGAACCAGAGCATCTAGAGCAAGAACTGGAACATCTTCAAGTGACCTTGAGGTTGGATGGATACAGTGTATCTGAAAGGCCATGAAACTGAAGAATTCCACGGTTCACAACAGGGAGGACTCTCAGGTAGTTGCAAATGCATATCTGCCATATATCCCGATGGTCACTGACAGAATTGGAAAACTCTTGGGGAAATATAACATAAAAACGGTTTTCAAACCGACCAAGAAGATCCAACAAAGCCTCAGGTCAGATAAAGACAAAAAAAGACCCACTGTCAGCGGCAGGGGTTTTCTCGCATACCGTGCACCTGTGGGAAGGTATACATCGGTACCACGAAAGGATCCATGGGAACAAGGCTCAAAGAGCATGAAAGGAGCTGCAGGCTAGGGCAAACTGACGAATCGGCGGTGGCGGAACACGCACTGAGTGAGGGTAACCACAGGATTCTGTTTGAAAATGCTAAACTGATTTTCCCCCACCAGGGTTACCATAGCCGACTGGTACGGGAGGTGATAGAGATCTAAAAACATACGGACAATTTCAACAGGAAAGAAGAAGCATTGGGTCTAAACAGGATTTGGAATCCCATCCTGAGGAAATCGAGAATAACTAATGAAATCACGGCAGGTAGTGTGGCAAATAATAATGATGATTATTCTCCGAACCCGACAGAAGTAATTAACACTCCAGACTTCCTGCATCAATATAAATACGCCTCAAGAAATCGAAACGGTTAGTCATCGGAAATGAGTAAGCCTCTGAAGAATCTGGCCACTTGCGCTAGCGAAACGTTAGGAAGAAATTCCAAAGAACGACGGCCTTCAAACCCGAAGGAAAATAGTTATACTAAAAACCTCGGCCGCGAGAGCCTTAACCATTTTGTTCAATGGGAAAGTTAATTTAATACTGGTACCATCGTATGGAGAACCTGATATAAATGATGATGCTGAAAAAGATTCACTGGACAAAAGCAGGATGTTGAATAAGGTGAGGTGTTCTCCCAAAAATAGTCTGTTAATCTCCTTCTGGAGAGTTCCGTCGTATATTTCTGATTTATGTTTGGCGTGACGTAATTCATCTGGAATAATGTTGTTCAGTTGTAACGGTTCCATAGTTTTTAGTTCTCCCTCTCATTGATACAACAATCGTCGTTATTTATGTTTATCCTCGGCATGAAATGTGTGAAGTTACTAGTAATATTATTGGTTGTCGATACTAGTGCTGATGATAATGTGTAACATTTGTATCTCGGTTGCAGTTTTAAAAACTTGGATTGAGATGTCGTAGAAAGTTTCGGTGTTTGGCTCATAAGCAATGGTTGCTGATATACGTCTTGTGACAATGGATAGCCATTGGTTTGGCGATAATTGGTGGTATATTTCTACATCCGCTTTCAATGTCTGGGACAATCTTCTCGAATTTTTCTTAGTTGAATCAGCTTCATTTCAACTTCACAACCTGGATTTTCTCTTGTAGGGTATCTTATTGGGTCTTCACATAATTTTGTACTATCGTCGAACTTTTCGCAGGCAGATAAATCCTTCAGTTAAGCAAACCTAGTCCTAGTCGAACTAAGGAGAAGAAAGGGGTACGAGGGGTCTATGAAGGAATAGATATCCGAATTGTTCTCTGATACTGGTAGAGGTATCAAGTTATATAAATGATAATTGATATTTGTTGACAAGGAAATTTTTAATGAATATTAAAATTTGATTATTGTAAATCACATGAATTATACAAATAGTAAAGTATTGATAGGTATAGGAAATATCAAATTTGAATTTCATTATTTCATTTTGATGTTTTTAGGACTAATTACTTCTGGATAGATTATATTATGTTTAGCAAAAAGAATTGAATTTATGATCGAACCATATTCTTCGTTCAGTTCAGTGATCACTTATTTGCTTGATCAATTTTTTAACCTTCTTGGTAATGACTTCGGAGAATTCGTTAAATTTTTCAAAATTGTCATTTAATCTATCGTCATTCATTTTGAGCAAAGTTACAGAATTATTGTAATTCTCTATAGCAGAAGACATTATCCTAATTTGTTGTTGCATAAGAATTTGTGTTTCACGACTTTTGTTACTCAGAGCTTTTATAGCATCTTCGTAATATTGTGCATCGTCTGCATCTGGTGTTCCAAACAACCATTTAATTGCAGATGAAATTCCATTTTATAAACCTCGGCGTTTTCGCTTATTATCGAATGCATGACCTACTAAAAGAGTAATTGTCCCAAGTTTTTTTTTCTAAGAATGGTATTTGCATACTGAATAAATTCAATGAATCAGTGCAACGAATCAAAAATAATTCTGAATGTTTAAAGTACTGACATAACTTTTCTAATTTTGCAAAGGTTCTTTTAATTAAATCTAATTTCTCAATGTAAAAGGAGATGTTGGAAAATGTGAATATTATTAGATAGACATTGTATAGTTTTACATTTCCTAAATCTTGGTAAAATAATCTGGCTTTATTGTTGAACTGAATCACTTGATATGGCAACTGACTTGCTACGCGGTGCGGTGATATCATCGTCGCTAGAATCCATAACGTGAAACGCGTCGGCGTCATTATCATTGTTCTCATCACCAGAAACAAAGTACGGCTTCAATAAACTTATGTGGTAGTTCGCTACTTTATTTTTTACTTCGATAAATACGTTTGAGTTTACCCATTGTATTTTATAAGAACCTTTGAAGTTGGGTGAAAGCTTTTTGTTTACCCCTACTTGGGTAGTTTTATAGAAGAGGTAAACTTAATCGCCTACTTTAAAATCGTAGTCAATGAGTTTGCGATCATAATTTTTTTTTTAAGTTTGCCTTGTATTCAATAATTTTTTTTTGCAATTCCGAAAGAGTTGTTCAGTTTCAATTGTTATTGCCTATAAGAATCATCATGAGTATATCGGAATTCTAGGTTTTGAGTTATTTTGTTCGGTAAAATAGCTTTATGACCGGAAAGTAGTTCATATGGAGTTAATTCAGTTGTTGAATGAATTTGTGTGTAGAGAGCAAGCATAGCTGTTTGAATGTTTGAATTCCATAAGTTTTCATTTTCGTTAATGAAATTTTTCAAAGAGTCTTTTAATGACTGAATGGTAGTGGCCGTTAATTGATGAAGATCCATATGAAAAAAATAATATTCAGTAGCCTGTAAGATTTTCACTATAGATCAGGGTTAATTGAACCGAAACACGTGTTTCGCTATACAATAGCTTCTTCAAGTAGGAATTTCAAACTCCAGTTCAAACTGGAAATTCAATCTCCAGTGATAATCTTACAGGCAACTGTATATTATCAGTTTTTCGATGTACTATGCATTCAAAAGAGCTCCATTATTCTCAGGAATATATGGAATAGTTTGATTTTGAAAATTTTATCAACTACTTTCATTAGGGTTGACGTAAAATCACTTCCGTTATCAGTAACTATGGAACTTGGAATAACAAATGATAAAATGAATTCCCACAATTTATTAGCAAATGTTTCTGCTTCATGATTTGGGATAGCATAAGTATGAACTTTCAGTAAAGGGTAATGGCCCTGATACGGAATAATTTTTCGAATAAAGATGTTTTCTTATCTGCGTTATACATTGCAATAACGTCGTATTACTCCAGTGAGTTTATGTTTATCTTATTTATATCCTATAAATGGTTTCAATTATTGAAATATTTATTCTCTCCGCTGAAATATTCAGTAATCAAGTACACATTTGGGTTTCTACTGAAAACATTCTCTAACATCATAGGAATCTCGTAGACGTTTTCTTTCATATAGTGGAATTTAATGAAGTCACCTATCGTGTTGGATGCTTTGGTGACTAATACATGGTTTCGCGAAAGTGCGTCAGCTTTCGAATTAATTCGTCCAGCTTCATAATGAATATTCATAGGAATCTCAAAGTAAGCGCCATCTGAATAATCTAGATGAGAGATATTTGCAATTGAACAACCAAGTCAATGATCGGCAATCGGTGATAATTTTGAATTTTCTGCCATAAAGGTAAGGCATATAGTGCTTATGTGTTATAGTGTATAGTATAGTTATAGTGTTTTGTTAACCTGGTAAAATGATAGAAAAATAAGCTGGACCGTTTCGGACCCCGAATGGAGGTATTTGAGTGGAATATTTAGTTTTAGGTCAGTCTTTTTCATCCACTTTGATCTGATAATAACTACTCTATCGATGTGAGTTGACAAAAATGCCCAAGATAATCTAGAAGTTCGTCAACTATAGGAAGAGGAAAATTGTACCTATAGTAATTTCCTATAATCAACCGAAATTCTCCATTTAGGTTCACATACATATTCGAGTTTGTTTGGAGCAACCTACGAAGGTGCATTCTAAGGGATGTAGATGGTTTGATGGTGTTTTCTTTTAACATTTATTCAATCTGTCTGTTCACATTTCGAAAACATTTGGATAACGATACATTTCTGTCGTTGATACCATCGGTATGAGTTAATGGATAGCCCGGTAAATGAAATATTTAGTTATATCTTTCACTTTCCGTGAGAATTTTTTTTTTCTTGGAATTCATATGATCGAGTCTTAAGTTTTCGTTGAGTAATTCAATTCGATCACTTAAATGTTTACTCAGAACTGTCTGTGAAGAAAATAAAACAAACGATATTTTTTCTTGACGTTTTCTTCTACCAAGTTTATGAATTCCACTTTCACTGGATATTCGTTAGTATTCACAACTGAAGTGATGGCTTTTTCATTCGAATCGAGCTTCAATAAGCCTTTTGCTAAAAAAAACACCTTGGCAAATATTTATTTCAGGAGAAATTCCTACTGAAATATTCTCATTTGTGATGATATTGACTCGTGTGAAACTTTCGTATCTGGGTTTTAGAACATATGACTGAAAATCAACAGTGTTATTTCTCGTTAATTATAATGGTACTGGGAGAGGTCTGAGTTCCAGTTCCATTTCATTATAGTTGATTTCAGCATCAGGAATTTCAAATTCGGCTGGAATTTCTTCTGGTTGGTTTTCATTAATAAGATGTGCAAATATATCTTACAGTTTTTTTTTCAAATCCCCCTTCAATTTGATATTTCCTCCGACCATACGTGATAAACGACGACTTTCCTCCTGAAAATGCGACTTATCAGAAAATGTTTTGAAAATAATATTTCTTTATCCTTCTCGACAAATAACTAGTCCGATCATAAATGAGGTATCATATAATATAGGATCTGATGCATATTATTTCATTGAATGTGAATATTATTCTCAGCTGAAATAATGAATGGAGAAACAGAAAAATTCCCCACGAAAAAAAAGCGTTTTCCTGTATGAAGTGCACACGCTCGGCTGCCAGGAACCTGGTTAATACGAAAAGTACATCCTACGATACGATGG
>JAVJAQ010000014.1:91556-125565 GCA_032362365.1 Zygogramma bicolorata | reverse complement strand
CGAAACAGTATCATATCTTTGAGTGAGTGCAGGAAAACGGTCATTTGATTGTTTGCTGTGAAAACTATCTTGATGTTGTGTTTCGTCAGAAATCGGCCCACTTTATCAGTGACTTCCCGAATGAAAGGAAGGAAAGCTTTCGGACGTTCAGCCGGATCTTCCGGTGGTTTGGGATGCCAAAATCGAGTTTGTTGTCGTTGGATGGTTCTCTGCATTTGGGGGTAGGAAATATATTCCTAAGAAGAGTGAATGTGAGATTTACAGCTCACTGGGTCTATTGTGGTCATCTGTGAGTTCGATGGATCTGTTGCTAAGAAAGTTCACTACGGAGCTTATTCCGGGTAATGCAAAGCACAAGAGTAACTGAAATATATTTTCGTTATATGTTCAACTCCGAATGTAAAATGGTTATGTGTGTGTTTCCATACTAGTTACAGATGAACTGTACAGGAATCGCATTTGAAATAATTGTAGGGTGACGTACCACTGAGGATCGTTATACCTTTCTAGTGAGGTACTAATACTTTCGAAAAAGTGGTAGGCATTGAACTGACAGTGTTTTCATTCGACTGCTCCTCTGAACTGTATTTTGTATGTTCGATAATAACTGGCTATTTAATCTATCAAAGATTGAAGAAAATGAGAAATGGAGAAAAGGCTGTGAGATTTGTGATGTAGGAAGAGGGGTAATTCGTCACCTCTACAATTGATTGGATTCCGCAAGATGAATAGAGATTCAAACAACTATGATGGTCAGTTCCTACCAGAATTACAGACCCAGTAACTGTCTTACATTGTTGTTTTATGTTAATAATTGAAACCTCATTCAAATGAAAAGAATACAGAACCAACATCGGTTGGAGGTTTATTGAATGAAATGATATCGTTTTATATGGAAGTGAATCAACTTGAGCACAATAGTTTTATTATAATAACTTTCGGAATATTAAATGAGTGCCTTTGTTATTAGAATATTTCACACGTAATGAAAGCTTGGCATGGAGTGAACGCACACAATGAAACAATGAAATAAAGAGAGTTTTGTAGGTAACTTTTTACACTTTTATTCATATCGACCCTAATGTGTTTCACATTCGTTCAATTCCATTGTATTCGTGGAAAGATTTCTACTGGCGTGAACGAAAAGCCGTATAAATGTTTATCATCCTATCTCAATGAAGAAATATTGTATATCAACATTGAGCTGATAATCAGTTCCTAATGATAATTCGATAATGTATTCAGATTAAAGTGGAACAAATGAACATGAAAGGAGTTCAACTCATTTTTTATCTAGATCTATAAACCTATATTCATGAAGTTCATTATGATTTTCGTCCTACTGAGATGTGTGTAAGCATAATCAATCCACCCATAAAATATTTCTTCCGAAAATTTCAACTTCTTCAGGAATCTGTTTTGAGAATTTGACCAACACAAGATTGAACCCGTTTTTGACAGTTTGATTTGTTGATATCTATGAGTTATCAACAAGTTTACTGTTGAATAAAACTTTTTCACACATTTTTGTAGCCATCATTCCGAATCGAATGAGCACTAGGTAATATGTTCAGGATCACTAGCAAGAGATTTCTTGATTTTCAAATTGGGAGCGAGACTAACGATCCATTACAGAAAACATGATGTGTTTCAATTGCCATTTTTCATAATGCTATTTTATTTCTGCCATTCATCTTGGGAGCAAGTCGCTGCACCCGCATTTCGTTACACAGTCTCTGAACAAACCCGAATGATTTTGTCATTGTTGGTGATAAGAAATGTAGGTGCAACGCAATCTGTCGATAGGCCCACAATGATTGTGCTGGCATCGTAGACCTTTGACGATAGTCGTTTTTACCTTCCGAATAGACTCTGCTAGACTCATTGCGAACAACCTCTGTGCTTGCTAGTATGATGTCTTCGTAGTGCATGGACAATCACTGTTTCCGCCTATATGAATAACTGGATTATTTTAAGCTTGCCGTGCTTGAAGTGTTGATGAACAGCAATTTCCACCCAAATGTGGATGGGCTCGCCCTGTTGCAATTGTAAAACAGAACTAGTTGATACAATTGTTCGGTAAAGCAGACTGGGAAAATGTGGAAAACTATTCTTTATTAATATATGAAAAGTGACACACAGTCGAGAAAATCTCAATCTTGACAATACTTCAAAGACAAAAGCTTATCATAATCAAAATTATACGAAGTGATATCTAACATTCTTCCACCCAAGATTGAAAATATCGGTGATATTTTAGTTCCAAAGATTGAGTTTCGAAGTAGGAATTACTTTTCGGCCATATCTAGTAAACATCATCCTATTGTCTGAAGTAGAAGCGTTTGATTTCTGTACGATGTCCTCATAGCATTGTCGTAAACCACCATCAGACTCATGCATTTCATTCAACCATTACTATTTTTCTAATTTGAGGACTATGTTGATTACTCTTCTTTCTCTGTTGAACCAACTGTCCCAGATATTTTTTTCGGAACCTTCTTCTCAAATCGTCTCTAATTGTCTGTCGATATCGATGTCTTCTTCTTAGTGAATCGGCATCCACCGTATCAATGTCAGCAATCCCAGTTTTCACCAGATCTCTCAAGAAACTCGCAGGTGTTAATATGGCTAAATCTTGGTGATCTTCTGAAATATAGGTCAAAGGTCTATAGTTAACTACAGACTCACAGTCATACAAAACGGTTGAAAGTTCTTCATACGTCAAACATGCTCTTCTCAGAACTTTGACCTATAACTGTTTGACTAATCGAATCAAACGTTCCCACCATCCGCCCCACCACGCTGCGGAAGGTGGATTGAACTTCCAAGTTATTCTTTCGGTAGTTTGATGCTGTGAAATTTCGGTCCAGTTCAGAGATAAAAATGCATTTTGAGCTCCCACAAAAGCACCACCATTATCTGAATTAACTGTAGTAGGTCTTCCTCTTCGTGAAATAAACCGTCTAAAGGCTTCAAGAAAGGCGTCAGTTGATAGAGATGAAACCAATTCTAGATGCACCGCTCTATAAATAGCGCATGTGAAGAGACACACCCATACTTTTTGCTTGTTTCGTAAAAACAAAGGTTCAAAAAAATCAATTCCTGTAATTTCGAAAACATACCCATCTCGAACTCGCTCTTTAGGTAATGATACATCAGTGGTTTCAAAATTGTTGGTCTGAAATCTTCTACAAATGAAACATTTCGAAACAATTGATTTCAAAGTTTTTCTTCCTCCAATTATCCGAAAATTTTCTCGGAGTATAGAAAGAAGTCCTTGTACTCCAACATGGCACGACTGAACATGAGTACCGTAAATCAGTCTAGAAACTACCGGATGTTTCGTAGGTAAAAAAATTGGATACCGAAATCCTTCCAAATCTTTCCTTTCAGTGATTTCAGTTTTCGAGCGAAAGAGCCCAAAATCGTCTTGAAACACCGACAAGGAACCTATTCTTTCTACCCCACTGAAACTTTCTATTAGGACACATCTCAGAAGAGTTTTTTCACTTTCCCCTTTCTCGATCGCAGTCAGCGAGCCTTGTCGTCGATCGATAGGATACCTCAAATCAAAAATGAATCTCTTCACCCAAGCCATCATATTTACGATTTTTCTGTATGTCGAAAAATAACGGTAGAAGCAGGAGAAATCGATTTCATTCTGACAAAACAGAGAACTAACACCTTTTCTTTTTTCTTCTATCACTATCTTCTCGTCAATTTCGAATTCATGAGAAGGCCATCCATTTCTATTTTTATACAGCCACGGATGTCCTTCCCACCATCTTGATTGGAGAAAAGATTCGATACTGTGCAATCCCTTGACGGTAAATCGGCTGGGTTTAGAATACCAGGGATGTGAAACCAATTGTCTTCGTCAGTGAGTTGCTAATCTCTTGGTTTCTATTCCGAAAGAATGGTTTCCACATATATTTTCTTTTGATCCGAGACAGAACCGTTGAAGAGTCGTTCCAAAAAATCTTCAAAAAATTATTAGTATCGAAACTATCCATAATTGAAACATGTAACCTCGCAGCAATCGTAGCGGCCAGAAGTTCAAGACGTGGTATGGACATTTTCTTTATTGGTGAAACTCTTGATTCTGCTTGAATTAACTGAAAAAAAAATACCTTTTTCAGTCTCAGTTCTTAAAAAAATTGCTGTAGCATATCATATGCATTCTGACTGGCATCACAAAAAGTATGCAGACTTATCTGTCTTGAACATTCAGAATCTTGCATTATCCATCTGGGGATCTTTAAATTTGTCAATATGCTCAGTTCCCTGAACCAACTGAGGCATTCGTTTTTCATATCGATCGGTACTTCGGAATTCCATCCTATTTTCATATTCCATGCCTTTTGAAGGAGTAACTTGAGATGAATCAAAACTGGAGATGTGAAACCTATCGGATCGTACATTCTGTTAACGATAGGAAGAATAACCCTTTTCGTTAATGATTCCGGGTTCAAATCTTTGAAATTTTCCAAACATATCCTCAAAGTATCGGTTCTTCGTTCCCAGGTTAAACCAAGTACAGGAGAATTCAACTCTTCAGCGCTTTCTTCTGAGTCTTGGGAAGTTGTATACTCCCAACCTCTGAGATCGAACTTAGCATCATTAGTACTTCTTGAGATTCTTCAATACATTGGCATAGCTCTTCTTCAGTTCAGGCACTTGTTTGGAAATTGTACTGGTCGAAGGTAAAGTTGAAAATGCTTGTTGCAGATGATAGTTGATGACTGCTCCTAATAGAAATGGGCTACATGTGATCCCAAAAATTACCCTAGCATGTTGAAATATTTTCAGGGTTTTATCTTTGTCATACCAAAGAAATCGGACGATGTTTCGTTCTCTCTCATTCATAATAATTTGCAAGAAAGCTTTTTTTATGTCTGAAATAACACCTATTTTGAATAAACAAAAATTTAACAAAACAACAGGAATGAGACTGATCAAGTTAACACCTGTTTCCAGACATTGATTCAGTGAGGGGTTATCTTTTTGTTTGGCTGAAGCATCAAACACAGGTATCAGCTTCGTGGTAGAACTGTGAAGTTTCAGTACATGTCAATGAGGAAGGAAATGGGCTTCGAAGTCGATATTTTCAACAGGTATCTCTTCGATTATTCCCTCTGATAACCATTCTAGGAAAACGTTATTGTATTCTTCATGATAGTTATCCTTTTCCAACTTTTTAATGAGTGAATCTAATATATTTTTCGCCAACAGAAAATCATTTGGAAGTGGAGGATGTCCTTCAATCCAGGGCATATCATTTTGATATCCGCCATCGTTAGTTCTAGTAACGGTGGACAATAAATGTTCCATGATAGTTGCTTCATGCCGTTTTCTATTCGTTTGGATCTGCATTACCCAAAATCTCTAGGCTCCAAAAATCTTTAATACTATGAGATCTACTGTATAATGTAGCTGAAGGATTTTTCGACTTTCCTATCAACGTCCACCCAAGAGAAGTTTTCATTGCTATCAATCCAGATTTCAGAACATGACGAGCTCCAGAGAATAATCTGCCAGCAACATCAGCACCTATCAGAATGTCTATGTATGTATGAACGGCCCGCAACTGGGTTTCTGACTTATCGCAAAGATAACTCAACTTAGCTTTTCCATGGAAGTTATTCATGATGAGTTTCAGAAGTTCTCGTACGTAGACCTCTACTAACAAATCGTCACGACCAAATCGAGATTTGAGGCTATATATTGCTTTTTGGTAATTTTCACCTGACGGAGGATAGCTTTCTGTAACTTGTTGAGCACGTGATTTTGGAATCATAGTTTGCAGAAGGTATCGAAACTTCTCTTCATCAGTTAAGTGTTGATCTTCATGAACACTTCTGAATTGAGCCCAAAAACTCAACCAATCTTGTATATATCCTCCAAATTTCTTGAATTCGACGGAAGGTAACTTCACCTTTTTTGATTCAGAATTGGTGTTTCGTTCAGAATTTGAAGATATATTAGTGGAAGATACATTCATTCGACTTTGGACTCTCAACTTCAAGTTATTGTAACACATCACATAATGATCAGCCTTTTTCATTTTGTCGTCAATATCTATGATATCATCAGAGTTATCATCAAGTATTGCATCGATTAGTTTCTTGTCAAGTTCAACAAGAATCCCAATTTTCTGTTGTAGGATCTGGAGTTTTTCTTGAACACCAATAAGATCCGTTTCTGAGGATTGCAAATCATTGATAGCAGCATCATGAATCCTTGTGAACGAAGTTCTTAGTAGATCTAACGTTTTCAGTAGTTTTACCATGATGATCCCTAGTCCTGTCACGGTCGCCAATATGTTGCAATTGTAAAACGGAACTAGTTGATACAATTGCTCGGTAAAGCAGACTGGGAAAATGTGGAAAACTATTCTTTATTGATATATAAAACGTAACACACACTCGAGAAAATCTCAATCTTGACAATATTTCAAAAACAAAAGCTTATCATAAACAAAATCATACGAAGGGATCTCTAATACGCCCCAGGTCCACTTAAGTGTGGCCACATTTGGCTCTAACAACACCGTTCGTTACCAACTGGCCGGATAGCCTCAGTTGCTGAGGCCATCAAATCGGAGAGAAGAAGAATGTTTCGGAGAATTTCAGAATATTCAGCAACCTTCGGGTGTGTTCGAAGATTTTGGGTGTATCGAAAGTAGGTACACCCTTCGTCTTCTTTTGAATTTCAATCAGTATTTGACTTTCACGAATATAAATCAGTAAGCACACTCGAAGACTGGTTCGAATCATCTGAAAGAATAATTCATTCAATCTGTATGTGTGATGGCATCTGTCATCATGTCATTGCATTGTGTTGTATCGTTTTGTTCTCTCAAAATACCTGCAGTGAAGGTTGAAGGACAAACACCTGTCAGAAAACAACTATTTCCTGGCTGATACCACGAAGGTCGTTGAACTATATCCGATATGTGTCAGTGCAGAATTCTTCGCATGAAAAATTCCTGCACATGCTTCTGGCGATACAACTTCAGGAAATTATTTTCGATCTGTGGGACGGTGTAGATTGGTTTCAGAATTTTTGCCTCTCGTCAGTACCTTATACAAATATAAGTCAGGCGGCACACTCGAATACTGGCTATAAATCGAATCTTATTAAGGAACAATTCATTTAGGTCAGTGTCAAGTTACTTGCAAAGTGGGCTAATGGATTTACTCTTGTCAGGAAAAACCAATTCCTTCAGAAGAAATGCATCCATTTGCTTCTAGTGATGCAATTGACAGGAATTGAGTTGCCTGCAAGATTTTCACATATCAGGGTTTACTAAACCGTGACACGTATTTCTCTATACAATAGCTTCCTCAAGCAGGAACCTTGAACTAAACTTAAGATTGCAACATTTCGAATTCATACATTATATCAGATAGATCAGGAGTTCATAGATTATTGTTTGATACATGTCCTATATGTATATACATATATATATATATATATATATATATATATATATATATATATATATATATATATATATATATATATATATATATATATATATATATATATATATATGTGTCGGTCAGGAAAGGTTTCGGCATATCGGTAGACATACTTATACGACTTCGTTTGTAAAACCGATTTTGTTTTAGATCGAAATCCAAGGTTATTTATCACGAAGTATGACAGTTACATATTCCATTGTTTCACAGTGTGATTCTATTCCTATTTTCGTAATTCAATGTTCCGATTATTTCGATCCCATGACTTTCAGCAATATGCTTTTTTACAGTTGATTATACAGGGTGTTATTTGAGTACGTGGCAAGACTTAGGGGGGTGATTCTTGGAGTAATTATAAGATGAAAACCTTATGTAAGCATAATGCTACATTTTCAAGATACAAGGAGTCAACATTGAAAAAATCACATATTATTTCTAATTTTTTTGGTACTTCTTCAGCCAATTTTGTTTTGAAATCTGGCAATTTCATTTGGGATAATGAGGGGCAGATGTAGCCCTAACTATGTTGAAATTATTATGACCAGTGGAGTTCCGGATGGCTCCGCAATCAATATTTTTATAATGTGCGCGATTGATTTTTTTGCAATTTTTTCGCATTGAGCAACTGAAACCACAACTCTTTTATACCAGCTTCTTTCCCAATCGTGCTTTGTTTTTGAGGAAATATAAGGAAATAATGATGCATAATTTTTTATGGTTATTGTCACGTACAGCCTTCGTTGCTGTGTGTGACTATTTGTTATCGTTTTCTGTCGGCGTTTTTATGATGATTGACCTGACGCGAAAATGGCTGGCTCCAGTCGGTATTATTATCATTCACGATTTTTACATATTACGAAGTATAATCCACCGTTGTAGCATTTTCAATTGCTTTTTGGAAATCTCTTTTGTCTTCTGCATTCAGGAGATATTGTTGCAGAGTTGGATTCGAAGAACTACATATGAATTGCCATTTTGAAATATTTCGAGTACCACTTCTGAAGCCACATTTGGCTACAGCGTAGCGTGAACAGGCGACATATTGGACAAATTGGACGATTCTAGTTTCGTGTTTTCTTATAAATCACATGTCAAATATAATGAGGAATTATGATGCATTATTTTTCAATATTTTCATTATGATATTCTCCAAAATTGCTAGATATAACGTATAAGATGCATATCTCCCATTCCACAAGCTTACCTTTGGCGAACGTTTTTCTGAAAAAAAATGTATATTTAGGACTAACATATAATGCAATGTGCATAATATTAGGTTAGCTGTACATGCCATTAGGTCTTGTACGGTCTTTTGAAAGGAAAGCATTTTGGTTTCAGTTCTGAATGCATCATTGAAATGGCTTAATCAATTGCCTTCTCCAAACCTCTGCTCAACGTTGCTCGTGAGCCGAAATTCGAATTTGAACTACGTATGTTCAGTTCAAAACGCGATTTACTGTTTTCTCGCGGCCTGACATATAGGCAACCATTACTTTGCATGGATTTCTTTTCAACACCATAGGCTTACATCAATTTGCCGATTTCGAGATAGGGGTTGAGTAAGCAATTCAATGATATTTTGAAGTTATGAGATACAATTATGAATACGAATAGAACTCTATTCAGAGGAAACCAGGCACTGTATACTTCATACTGAGGCGTTCGAGAGCAAAACAGGAAAATTTGGTAAGGTTCTGAAATGTACTGTTACGATAGTATAAACAATAAGATTAGAACCTTTGGTGTAAAAGTTCCTAGAGATCAATTACCCTAACACCAAAAACTAGTAAAAAATTTGTTACAATAGTGAAAAGCATTTCACATGAAATTTCAGATTCAGAATTTTATTGTTTATAAAAACATTATAGTTTCATAACAATAGAGTGCTTATATATATATATATAAATAATGTAATGTATTCCCAACCAAGATCGAACATCGAATCAATTCTTAGTATAGACAGATAAATAATATGTATCATATTTATGTACCTAATAATATTGAAAAAAATTAAATAATACTAAAAAGAAACTAACAAAGAGAAGGGTTGTTAGAAAAAAAAACAAGAAAAAAAAATATAATCGTGTTACTTTGACAGTAGCCGACAGATGACATGTTTACAAGTTTGAACAACTTTTTGCGTTTATCCATATGCGAATAAAAAGTGATCGTAACTTCTGCGACATTTTTCATTCATTAAAAATGAACGACCTATTTAATAAAATACTCCATATTTGTTCGCTTTTTTGGCAGATCTGAGATTGGGGTTATTCAATGTTAATATTATGTCATCCCATGATTTCAGAATGTTTAGCTCACCTTGTATCAGAAATGACCATATTGGACATTCCAATAAAAGGTGAGTCAAAGTTTCCTTCTGGTATGTGTTGCAAATAGTACACACATCTCTAGGGTCCCAACGATAAGTTGAGCCTTTGTAAGTAAACTTGATATAAAAGTTATTAGCAACTCTAAGTTGAGCAAGTGTTCGTGTAATAGCTATAGGCAGATTGAGTCGCAAGTATGAGGCAGGTGAGTTACAAAAGCTCAGACAAGGGTAAATAGTTAAAAAGTTCGAGTTCAAAGCTAAACGTCTGTCGGATTCGCGAAGTTTACTCAGATATAAAGAGACCATTTTTTTTCTTCTCTTTTCAAAAAAGCTATACGTGATATTAGGAGACCATGGTACTTCAATGCCCGTTAATGAAAAAAGGTTGACAATTTGGCTCACCCAGTTATATCGTGAATCGGCGTTTTGCAGTAATTGCAACTGCCTTAAAAAACATTTTTTTGGTAACCTGCAATTATCCATCTTCAGAATTTTGATGATCCAATTTAGAGTTTGTTTGAATATATTGAAAGCAAGACTAACTCGACCAGTCTCGATTCGGACTATGTAGTTTGGTGTGGTAACTGGTAGATGTAGAAGTCTCTTAAAAAAATTGGTTTGGATACGATCTAACTGGGAAATATACCGAATACCCCACACCGGAAGACAGTTTGAGACAATACTAGCGACAAGCGAATCAAATAGCTTTACTTTGGTGTACCAGTCATTAGATTTAGATTCATTTAAGATTGCAAATACCGCACCAGAAGCTTGGTTGGCTTTTTCATAAGTAGATTCTACCATATCCAAAAACAAATTCTTTGACGTGAAAGTGACTCCTAGATAAGCGAATCTGTTGACTTGCTCGATAGTTTCTCCCTTATACGTAAAATCTGTAGCAGTTTTACGAAACCCGCTCTTTGAGAAAGGTAAGATTTTAGTTTTAGAGACATTGACCGCTATTGAATTTTCATCAGCATACCGTTCTAATAAGGTAATTTTACGCCTCAAATCAACTTCCGAATCGGCAAAAAAAACTAGGTCGTCGGCGTAGGCTAGACCCAACATCTCGCTATAATTGTCAATGTTTACTCCACGCGCTCCATTCTCTTTAAAAAATCATCTATGTCTGCTAAAAAAATATCAAAAAGTAGTGGACTAAGCGTTTCTCCTTGTAAGACTCCAAGGCTTAAGTCAATCGGTTTTGTGAGACCTTCTTAACATTTAATTGACAAAGTAGCTGCCTCATACAGCGACCGAAAGAGACTAATCAAGTTGCCACTTAGACCAAAATTATGAAGTTTTTTCCACATCAGTGAATGGTTGATGGAATCAAACGCCCGTCTAAAATCCACAAACAACGCGAATATCTCACGTCCTTTCAGTCTAAGATGTAGTTGAATAATGCTATTAAGGACATATACATTATCCAAGCAACCCCTATTTTTGCGGAATCCTGATTGGGTTTCGGGGAGCAAATTATTGTTTTCCGTCCATTCAGTGAGCCTGTTCAAAATGATGTGAGTGAACACTTTTGTCAAACAGTTGGTAAGTGCAATTATCCTGTAATTCCCTGGGTCAGTTGTCGGCCCCTTTTTGTGCAGTGCAGTTGCAATTACTTTACACCACTCGCGAGGCATTTTTTGCATTTCCAAGATCTTATTGAATAGACAAGTTAAATAGCATTTCCAGTTGTGAGGCAAGTTTTTGATAAATTCATATGTAATCATATCGTTCCCAGGGCTTTTCCGATTTTTACATCCATTTAATACCTCATAAACTTCATCACAGGAAATCTTACCATCCAAGAATGGATGTGGGATATTGAAATATAAGTTATTATCACAAATTCGAGGCGGGTAAATTTCATCAAAAAAATATTCCCACGCTTGAGCAGGCAGTGTTATTTTGGGGGCTCTCACCCTGAATTTTTTATGGTTGACCAGAACGCCTTCGGGTCTTTACAATCAGTTAGTTCTGCAATTGAATTTTGTTGATAGGATTGTTTTTTGAATTTTATTATTTTTTTATATTCGGATTTACAGGCTAGAAAATCATATTTAGACTCTGAGGAGAAATTATTTTTTTTTACATGTTTTAAGTAGCTTCTTGAGCTCACATTTTTTTGAACGACATTCTTGGTCGTACCATGGCTCCTGTTTATGATAATCAAGACTTGCTTTAGGTTTTTGAATGACAGTTAAGTTTATGTTTTTGCTAACTTCCCAGGTAGCTTCACAGAAGTTTTTGTAAATTATATCAACATCATTATTCTGAGGAAAAGCAACTTTATTTGAATGACGCATAGCTATCTTGTAACTCAATGTTTTCTTATCCTGCCATTTGAGTGCCATTACGCTATTATTTTGATGTTGGAAGTATTTGTATTGTGTATTGTTCATAAGACTCTTCACAGATACAACAACAGGGAAATGATCGGATACAGTTAAATCATTTGCCACTGAAAAATCGACTAAATTCTGCAAAAAAAATCAGATACCCAAACTAGATCTATGGTACTATTGCCACGACTTGATAGGTGCGTGAACTGACCAGGGAAGTCCCCTGAAGATCTGCCATTTAAAACAAACAGAGAATTTAAATCCATAAACTCCAGGAGACGACGACCCTTGGTGTCGGCAAAGTGATCATTACTTACTCTATTCTCAAATAAATTGACACCCTCCAAAAGATCTTCAGGGATAGTGTTGAAATTGGAGATTCGCGAGTTGAAATCACCACCAATTATGAGAGGTATATTTTTGTGTTTGTCAGTTATCTCAGAAAGACACTCCTGGAGGGCCTCTAGTAAACTAGTATATTCTTTCACACTAAAACTAGGTTTAAAGTATATCGAGCATAGTATAAACTTGGCACCTCTGAATGAAATATAACAACAAATCCACCACGGTGAAATTTCGAGGACTTCGTTTGACATAGAATTATGAATAAAAATCGCTAAGCCACCACTTGCTCTACCTTTAGACTTCTCTTTGATTGCTTGAGAGCTAACGACAGTATATACAGGTAGTAAAGGAATAGCTTCGGGAAGTTTGTGTGTCACCCACGTCTCACTGATACAGATAATACTTACATTCCGATGCTCGCTAACTAAGTCGTTTAGGTTCCTAATGCCTTCACAATTCCAGAAGAGTATTGATTGCTATTGTACTTTTTCGGTAAAACTAGCAGACTTTTTATTATGTTTGGATCCCTCTCCCTTTCGAGGTGAGTCATTCTCCTCCCGCGCTCTTTTAAGTGTGCTTACTATACGTGGGATTTTATTGATGTACTTTATAGTTAGATTTTTCTCGCCCTTATCAATTCTGTTTTTGAGTTCTTCACGCAGTTTGACCAAAGAAGTGCGTTGCGCCTGTGTGAGATCCGATTTGATTTTAACGTTAGGAAAATCAGCGGCTGAAATTTTGCAGCTATTTTTCAAGACACATAGAGTATCCTCAGAATAACGAAAGGATACTTTGAGAAGCCGAGATCGTATGTTGTCACCAGCAGTACTAGGCCTACCTAGTCGAAGAACTGAAATAGGTTGAATACCAGAACCGGGGCATATTTGATTCACGATATCACCTATATTTGCCATATCATCTTCACTCCTAAAGTTCTCCTTTAGTCCATAAACGATCAAGTTTTTTTCTCTTCTTATACGTTCTGCGATTTCGACGCTGGTCTCCTCGGAATTTTGGGAATTTTGTTCAAGGTCCTGGATCTTATCCCTTAATGCCTGATTTTCCACTTTCAGGATGTTGATTTCTCTGATGCAGTTATTCAAGAAATCAGATTGAGCTAATACTTGAGCACCAAGTGAATCAATATTAGAATTACAGGTGTTTATTGCCTGGGTGTTCCCAACAACTTCAGCTTTGATTTCACGCAGCTCGGACAGAAGTAAGTTGAACCGATGAGTTTCGATGTCGCTTGTCGGCTCCTGATTGAATAAACAAATATGACAACGCCACCTAGAGATTTCATCAATGGCGGAAGGCTGCGGCTTTCCGCATACACCATGCCAAAATTTGTGACAGTTTTTGCATTCCAATGTGCCATCATCGGTAGGCAAGTCAGTTTTAGTACAGGATTCGCACTTCATAGGGATGGGCAGTGACGAATTCTTAAGAGTTGAGTGAGATTGAATCGAATTCACAGTTTCGTGAATATAACACGTTCACCCTGTTTTATAGCAAGCGATAAGCCATAGAGCCCCAGTCATCCCGTCGGAAGCTCCTAAACTTCTCAAGCAATAATTGGGGATGCTTTCCTTAAGCAAAACACAATTTGGCAACGTCGCTTTAATATTGAACACAGTTCCACTTCAGATTGAAATAAATACCGATAAGATGTTTTTTTTTTCATCACCAACTTCGAGTTCGACTTCACTGTTAGATTGATTTCTTTTAGCTTACAGATATTGAGTCAAATCGTATAGGTAGTTATTATTAGGGACTTTATATCACAACCTGGTGTCTTGATACTATCACTATCACAATTTTCAGTTTGTCAATTAGTTGGTAAATACTTTTTAAACTAGGAGGACACTATTTACGTTCCACTCAAATTGAACACGGTTGCCGCACTCCTCACATGAAATTTTGCTATCCACACTGACTCTCAAACATTGAAGAACTTGTATTCTACTGGAAATTCTGATATCACTGAATATCTGATACGTGATAAATCAGAATATAACTGTTATATTTCTTCTTCTCAAAAAATATTTTCATTTCGAGATAATATAGTACAAGAACAGTAACTTGGTTGAAACGAATATATCTACTTTCATATATCGAGTGACTATACTGAATGAAATTAACAGATAAAAGGAGTTCATGCGACGGCGACGACATTTGCAGGAAACATACAGAACTACGAAATGTGTTTGTTCACGAAAGGCTTGTTGATGAGCTTATCGAATTCTTATGAATACTGGTTGAGCTTATGTTCGGCGATGTTGAGATCCTCGGTATTTATTTGACTCAACTTCATAGATTTGAGTTCCGAGAGTTTTTATTTCTCCGGAAGATGATCACAATATTGGTACGGAATTTGAATGGCGTAGTTGCTATTCGTTATATCTGGATATTTCTCGATGAGATATTGTGAATGAACTCTTGTGTTTCCGATGAATTCAGGTTGGAGTTCAAGAGTTGAGTTCGATTTGATGATTTTGGTAGTTTCTTCGCGATTAGAACACTTTATTGTAACATGTAAAGATTTCGAAATTGAAATCAACCGAATGTTTTGTGAAATTACTTGAATGTTATAGTCTTTGCGTGAATCACTAATGATTGGCAGGATTTGAAAATTACCATTTTTTGTTTGAGAAGCTGTGCGTCGCAAATCGCGTTACTGTCTACAGCATACGGAAGTACTCCCGAAATAGATTTTCACATCGTTTCTGATTAATTTACAATTATCAAGATTTTGGGGTTTGGGATTATGTTAATAAAATGTGATGAATTCCTGTTCGGAACATCTGCTATTGGTATCAGATACAGATGATATTGAGTATATGTTTCGAGTTCCACAAATGTAATTCTCAAATCGAATACTACCTGATGCTCTGTCTAATATGCTTGTAATTTGATAAAGTTCAAGTACTGAGCGATATTATTAGGGTTCGCTGATAATGCAAATTGTTTTCATTCAGAGTTTGCGATAAGTGAATGAAGTAGATTTCTTGATGTAATGATTGAACTACGTGATATTCTTAATCGTGCAAATGAGACTGACCTAATGATAACTTCAATGACAGTTTCGAGGCAAAAAATAGGTTTCCATGAGTGATTCGCAAATTTCTAAAGATTATTCGAGCTTCGTAGAATGACATCTTGTCTGAAATTTCTACCAATGATAACATAAATACAAATGAAAATTTTTTTCATTTTTAACAATTCTAAATTGTTCAAATTCTGATATTCGTACATAATATGAAACAGTTGTCCTACTGCTGCTTCAGCGTTAAAAGGAAGAGGAAAGATGAAGTATTTTCTATCTCTGACGGATTCATCAAATACAATGTTGATTTTGTTGCTAGAGAACTCGGGATATCCTTCGGAAATATCTTCAATAATTGTATAATGGAATTGTTACAATCTATTCTGCCAAAAGAATGTCTCTATATTCTTATGGTGTTTATCAGGGAGTTGGGGATTGTCTCATTCTATTTTAACGTAATCAATGACTGATTTCAACTTGTATAAATCTGCGTGTCAGTTGAATTCGTCTGCGATGGTTTCGACAGATATTTCGTCATCAGGGGTATCGTTAGGATTGTCGTCGAGATTTGAGTCTAGTGTACTTTTATTTTTCTCATTTTCGTCTTAGTTGGATGCTAGTATGGAGATATCATTTTGAAATGTTGCACATTCTTTGAAGTGATTGATTTTAATTCGTGAAAGTGCATCGGCATTTTTATTGATTTTACTGGGTTTATATTCAGTTTTGTAATCGTACTCTTTTAATTTCAGTCGCCAGCGTGCCAGTCTACTTCCGGGGTCTTCAACTGAAAAGAGCCAGTAGATGGCCTGTGGTCAGTAATTAGCTTAAATCCACATCAGAATAAATAGGAGCGGAAGTGTTTCATGGCCCAAACAATAGCGAGATGTTCTCTCCCAATTAAAGAGTACTTCGATTCGGCGTTGCAGAAAGTTCTAGATGCGTATGCTATGGGGAGATCTTTTCCGATAGGTTCTTGTGACAAAATAGCACTCATTGCGAATGCACTGGCATCAGTGATAAGTAGAAATGGTTCTTCGAAGTTAGGATATATAAGAATCGGGATTAATATCAAAGCGTTCTTGAGTTGATCTAAAGATTGACTACAGTTGGAGTTAAAATTTAAAGTAACGTCCTTCTGCATTTCGGAAGTTTTGGCAAAATTATAGATGAATCGTCGATAATAGTCAGCTGAACCTAAAAAAAAATTAATTTCTTTTTGTTTTTTTGGTTCTGTGAAATTTCTTATGAATTCGATTTCGGTGGGGTTCAGTTTGACTCCTCGCTGTATGATAACATGTCCTAGATAAGCGACTTCTTCTCTGAAGAGTTCGCACTTATCTGGCTGAATGTTCAAGTTGGCTTTTCGAAGTCTTTTGAATACTCCAGTCAGTCTCGGTATGTGCTCATGGATGGTTGAAGAATAAACGATAATATCGTCCATGTATACTAGACATCTTTCGTTTTGTGTACGGAGTAGGATATTATCCATAACTCGCTGAAATGTGGATGGGGCGTTTTTTAATCCAAATGGCATTCGAACAAATTCGTGATGATGACTGTCGACGGAAAAAACTCTCTTAGGGATGTCCTTAGGTTCGATTCAATTTGGTGAAATCCTGATGCAAGATCAAGCGTGGTGAAATATTGACATATGCCAAGCTGATCTTGCGGGTAGTCTCCAATGCAAAAATAGGTTTTCCTCTAGTAGTGGACATCAATCTGTTGGATTCGATTCGATTCTTCGGAGCTGTTTGTGCCAACTAGGAGCATTTGGGGATAAAAATGTGGTGGTTTTGGATAATCGGGTATAGGTGGATAATTGGGACATGAATCGAAAAAATCAATTTTGTTTTCGAAAATGGTGTGACAATATTCTTTGAAAGCAAATATAGTTTTTGAGATCGGCAATTATTCTTTGGATTGCCACCTGAAATGTTTTCAAGCAGTTTTCGAGTGTTCGAATTGTTTTATTATAGTGATTGATCAATTGTTTCGATAATGAAGTTTGAAGATTTACTTCGTGAGTAATATTTTCTAGATTTTTCTTCAATCATTCAATGGTTTGATCGTAACGCTTTCCATCATCGGCGTCAAGTGTGCCGAAGAGTTATATATATAGGTGTATATATATATATATATATATATATACATATGTGTGTGTGTATGTGTGTGGTTGGAGGTTATCTAACTGATTGGGTTGTTTGGATAAGGTGGTTCTCAGAAGCATGTTTTCAGATAGACCATGATAAGAAATTGGATTGCTAACGTTTTTTTGTTGTTCGTGTATCAACCTGTCATTATTTTTTCATATAGATTTACACCCTTGAATATTCACATATCAATAAGAAACACCCTGTACAAAAAACAGATATTAAAGCTTGTTCTGAATGAATGCATTCATTTTTGAGATTGATATGGGCGCCATAGTAGACATAGACGATAATATCCTCAAAATATATCCCGAAGCTCGGAGACCGATTGGCTGTGATCAGATATTGCAAAGCCAATGGACCTAGTAAAATATCAGATCGTTCAAGTTTAGTAGAACGAATAAGAAAAAGTCAGTTCGGTGAGGAATACACCAGTAGCAAGAAATACTTCAGTTCGGAATAACGACTTAGGGAAAAAAAGAAAGCCCTAAATGAAAGAATGTCAAGACTTGCAAAAGTTGGATGGATAATGGATGGAGTTGTAGTAAGAGAGATAAACGGGGGTGGAATGAGAAGTGTTCGTATCGAAAAAAAGTGCAAAAAATGAAGATATACTGGAAAAAGCATTAAATTTGTTTTTCCCAACCGGAGAGTCTGCGAAAAAATATGGACCATCATCAAAATATAATTATGATCTTTTAGATTACAAACAACTTGATTTCGAAAATAACTTCACTGTGGAAGAACTGTATAAAATGACAAGACTGACTACTTTGAGGTTTTATTTGTCAACAAATAGAATAAGTGAAGATAATTCTTATCTGATACAGAAAATCGTAAATAATGTAGAAAACCGATTAAGAGAAATGCGAAAAACATCCAAGAGAATTGAATTAAGAATAAATAACGTTAGCGTGAATAACACAACAGTGACAAGAGAAGAAATCGAAAATGAAAATAACATAGAAGAAAGCAGAAAAAATATTGAAATCTCGTTTACAGTCGGCTCTTGTTTTACGATTGTTAAACTTCTAACCCACTCGATTCTGAAAAATATAGTTTGGATAAATTTCTGATTTTTGATTACCTCAACTTCACGCAAAATGATACAACTAGCGATAAGTATTCAGAAAGTTTATCGTCGTCCAAGAAATTAATCCTCCATAGAGGCCAAATATTTACAGAGATGACTGAAGAATTTCTAGCAATCGAACACTTGTACTGAAATAGAAATCATAGGTACAAATGGAGTGGAAGAGAATGCATTTAATGGCGGAATGAATTCTAAGATAGACTTTGTTTGGGTAGTTCAACAAAAATTCCAGAAGTGAATTATTTGATTGATAACAATAAGTGGAAGTCTATAGCCAAAATTCTTCTCATTGGGCACAGACAGGCAAATTATTTTTCAATTAAATGGTGAAAGCCGTTCATAGAGTTTGCCATATTCGGCAAAACTTTTGCAGATCTCACAGAAGCCTATATGAAATGTAGCTAGAAGTGAATAACAAGCCCTGATCATGACTAAAATCGAAATCGCTTCATTTCTATCAGACAAAATACATTTTATCAGAATTGTCAATACTTTTTATTTCCAATATCAAAAGTACCCACCAGAACAACACGAAAAGTGTTATATTCATAAAATCTGCTGAATGAGTGAATTCATTTGTATACAGATTTCAATGCAACTTGATTGCAAGCATTATGCGACTGGTGCGCCAAAACTATGAATCCTTTTACCATGAGCATTTTTCAGAAACTCTTCAATTTTCAGACCAGAATGTAATATGTTAACTTGTTGAAATGAGTAACTTTGGAATTTCAAAGTATTTTTTGAGTTGTCCGCGAAAGAGGCTATAAGTTGTAGTTTTTATTTGAAATAGCTCTGCAAGCAAACAAGTTCTTGAAAAAAGTGATGTTGAAATTATTTCAGATATCCTATTGGAGGCTATAGGATGAATATTTATGATCTTACTAGACCTTCATATCTAATTCAAGTAGTGAATATCACAGTTCTGAAACATATCAGTAAATATTTGGAGGCTTTATAGTTTCAAATTGCTCACTGAAACAGTGGTTGGGAAAATTGCTTGATTAAATGAATGAAAAGAATTTATTGAAGTACTATCGTTTATAATTATTTCATTTGTATCCATTCCTCTTAATTATTTCATTCTTAGTCTGGAATTATTTCATATAGGTACTCCTTCCCTGTACTGCATCGTAGGTATCTTCACATTGAGAATTGAGATCATTCTCAGATATTATTTGTTTACATAATATGTTCATGTCTTCATGGCATGGGGTATTATAAAATGTACATTCTTCTTCCAAACAGGAAAGTACATTTTGTGGAATTGGAATCAAACAGTTTTCTGCAGCACATAAATTAGGAACCTGATACATCATAATGGGCCTTTCTGTAGGTGCACTGCAATTCTTATTCCTTTGTAATCTATGACAGTTTCACTCTAAGACCAGTTGGTCTAATTCATCCTGGCGTTTTCCACATTTGCTTGGAATCTCCATAATGGTAATCAATTGCATTTTCGTAATAATGTTTCCTTTTCAATCTGTTATTTACTCCATTTCTATATATTTTGTAAATACTCAATTACACGGTCTTGAGTTTGTGAAAGCATTATCACGATTTTTTGTCTTTAAATGGATTTTTTTATCATACCAAGGTAGGCTATTTTTAATATTTCCAAGAGTTTTTATCAGGCAAATTTCATCAACAACTTTTTGTAAATTTTTTGACATTTTATCAGATATTGTGTTTACAATCAATCAATCTCAAATTCATCATGTAAAAATTTTCTATACTATATTTCCTGCACATCTTTGAAATTACATTTACTGGTCTATCAGAGTTTCACTTGTTGGTGTACATCTTGTTGGTTCGTTTATGATTTATTCCAGACTGTATTTCATTATTATTCCTTGAATTTCATCTCCATAAAAATTATTGAACAAATAATCAAAATTAAAGTCACCCTCAAAGACTAAACGTTGACTTTTTGAAGAACTCCATCTGTATGACGTTTATTCGAATCACATCTTATTGAGTTGTGATGTTTTATATTCAAAATCTTCCGTTGTCCGAGTTTCACTTAGAAAAAGTATTTTCGGATTGTAATAGAAAAGTTCTTCAATAATTTGATCCTTATGGGTAATGAATCTCTGTGCATCAATGTATATCATGTCTGAATGTTACTGAGTATTACGATAAGCTACTGAAAATTTCTGGTTCGTTTGACAGTTGTTGGTATGTTGTTTATGTACCTTATTGTATCGGTGGTGTGTCCTGCTTGCTTCACTTCCTCAAATTTACCTTTATTTCCGAAGCAAATTTTAACTGGTCGTGTTTTTTGTTGCCAAAATTTTCCCAACCCCTGAAATTCGAACTCCTTTCCATCTAAATTTTTCATATTGTTTATAATTTTTTTTAGGGCTTTTTTCCTACTTTGAATCCCAGCTCTGCTGCTGGTTCATTTACGGTGGAAAGAATAACATTTGAAGCTCTATTGTGTCATTCTAACATTCCATTTTTATTGTTTCTGTGTCCATTTCACTCTCCAGCATTTTCACACGCCTCGAGTATTTGGCCTTCCCAATCACGTTTTATGGGATCAAAAAACTCTTCCAGCACTGTTTTCGGCATATTTTTCATCGTTTTTTCCTCGCCGAAAAACATTTCACATATTTGGTATATTATCTCACTTTCATCCCTCTGTCTGCAACAAACAATTTCTCCACTGACGTTCTGCGACCTCGACTTCACTGCACAACTAGGATGAACAATACTTTTCAAGCTGCGAGATTTTTGACCTAGTGTTCGCCATGTTGGAAAAGCATGTCATATGTTATGAAGTTATTGTAAATGTGGTACTTCACATGATATAATTCTTTCGGAGCTTAGACATTCTACAATTCCCACTCTTTGTTTACGTCCCTTGTTGTGATCCTTGAATAAATATGATTTCGTGGTAGATGTTACCCTGGTGTATTTCTTTATGAGGGATAGAAAACCATGTTCGGTAAGCATATTGATATTATCATCATCCACGTCTATTCGTTATATTATATAAGGAAACACGTGAAAGACTTTCGTGAAATGTCTAGGGAAAACCACACCACGAAGATAAGTATTCTTTGAAATATGAATTATTACGATGTGGTGTAATAGATAGGGACGCTAGTAGGGTTTACCTGACACTGAGATTCGTCAATAAAAAGGGGTTTGTTCTTATATAATGTTCGAAAATATAAACAATGGTAGAAATGTAAAGTAGTTTCGACTCACCTATTGATAATAATAGGGAAGGTAGGCAGGAACAGATTGTCTGTAAATGTATGTAGAAACGCACTTGGTTTAATGATTATAACCAAAATGAATGCATATAAATTCGCACGTCGACTGCAATGGCACTCGGTGAAAAACGATATATCTTGTCTCTCATAGATAAACCAAAATCCACCTCGATGTTCGACTTCCTTTTTTTTCCTGGTACTACCGCCTGGCCGTTGAAGTAAATAGGACAGGGTCGGCACAAGGTAATTGATAATTCTTCAGAAACACCTAACCGGTGTATTGAATACTTTCAGTAAGAACCAAAATAGAAAAGGCAGAATGAATAAAACTATTTGATTATCGGTTCAGAATACTTTCAAAAACATATATTGACATAACTATCAACAACAACATTCCATTTTTATAACAACATAACAGAAGCCATGAATACAATTGAAATAACTCAGGGTCCTCGGTTTTCATCATACTCCCACCTTGAATCTTCATGATTCAAAACGATCAGGCAATTTCACTCTGCGACCATATCTCGTGAAGATATCAGGAGCTGCTTCATTTGATGTCTGCGGTAATGGTTCATTGCTCTGGGTCGAAGTTGTTCTCAATTTCACCTCGTTACAGCTTAATTCTAGTGGAAATATTTTCTGAATGGGCCTCAGTAAATTACCATCAGCTGTTTTCAAACGAACCAATCTTATTTCACCATCTCGGCCTGGAATAGTATCCAAAACACAAGCTAGAGGCCAATCAATCCGCCTTTTGTTGCCATGTCCTATAAGAACAATATCTCCTATCTTCACGTCGCCTTTTTTCTTTCGGTTTTGTAAAATCAGTTGTCCCAAATATTCACTTCTGAAACGTCGACGTAAATCTTCCATTAATTTCACTTTGTATCGGTGATGTTTCGTCAAGTTCTGAGAGTCTACGGCATCTATGTCAGGGACCCCTGATTCTTTGATTTCTTGTAAAAACATTGCAGGAGTTAATGCCACTAAATCGTCACTATCTTCTCTGAGACGAGTTAAAGGTCGAGAATTTATGATGGATTCACAATCACATAATACGGTTGATAGTTCCTCGAATGTCAGCGAAGATTTTCCAAGAATTTTTCTCAGGAGATTTTTGACCAATTTGATCATAACTTCCCACCAGCCGCCCCACCATGGTGCCGTTGGTGGAATGAACTTCCACTCGATTCTCTGTGCAGAACTATATGATGTTATGGTTTCCCAATTCAGTTTTGCAAATGCATTTTCTGTTCCACTAAAATTGGTTCCATTGTCACTATATATGACAGAAGGCCTACCTCGTCTTGAAATAAATCGCCGAAAAGCTTGAAGGAAGGCATCAGTAGACAGGGATGGAACTAATTCTAAATGCACTGCTCGAAACACGGCACAAGTGAACAAACAAATCCAACATTTCACACCAGATCTAGCAAAAAGGGGCCCAGCCATATCTATTCCAGTCACTTCGAAAACGGAAGCTTCGCGAACTCTATTCATTGGCAATGGAATCGAGGAAACTTCCAGTCTCTTAGCATCGAACCGACGACAAGTTACACATCTTGAAACGACTGACCTGACTTCTTTTCTTCCATTGATGATCCAGTATCGTTCCCGTAATAAGCTGAGAAGATTTTGAACGCCAGCATGACAGAACTTTCTGTGTTCGTAGTCGATTATTTTCCTAACAACGGGGTGCTTAGCAGGCAAAACTGCAGGACAACGGAATGGCATAGTGTCGTCTCTGTCTGATATCTTCGTTTTTATTCTGATCACTTCTCCTTTGAATGGACGAAAAT
This sequence comes from Zygogramma bicolorata, assembly GCA_032362365.1. Lineage (NCBI taxonomy): Eukaryota > Metazoa > Arthropoda > Insecta > Coleoptera > Chrysomelidae > Zygogramma > Zygogramma bicolorata. The sequence continues at coordinate 101,747 of JAVJAQ010000014.1, read as the reverse complement.
TAATCAATTTTTCATCTTTGATTCCATTGAACGACTCGTTTTGGATCAACTTGACAATTAGTTTGTCAGTCGTGACAAGTTCAGCTGCCGACAAAAACTTCGACGATTTAATTTCTGTGGAAGAATTCGTTTTTCGGCAGTTCGAAATAAATCTTCTGATCCAACACAGCACTCTAACGATTTTGCCGTAGTCTGCCGAATAACTGTGATACCAATTCGCATCCCTTTCAGCGGAGACAAACGAGGATGTAATTTCTTTTTGTTTTTCGGCAATGATCATTTCTTCGTTACATACGAAATGTTGAGGTGGCCACATATATGGAGCTTCTTTCAACCAATTTGGACCCTCCCACCATTTTGATTTGATTAATTGTTGAGTCGAACAACCTCTTGAGGGAACATCAGCAGGATCCAACTTACTCGGGACGTAGTGCCAATCTTCTTCCTGAGTGAGTCTTCTAATTTCTGCGACACGGTTCCAAACGAAAGTTTTCCATTGGTTTTCTCTCTTTATCCATGATAGTACCGTTGTTGAATCGGACCAATAAAACACAGGCAAATCAAAATCAATATTCTCCAAAATTGTCCTTGTTAATCGAACTCCTATAGTTGCAGCTAATAATTCCAAACGAGGAATGCTCAAATTCTTCAAAGGGGAAACTCTGCATTTGGACTGAACTAATTGTATCCCAATTTCATCTGCTTCAGTTCGGATATAAATAACAGTTGCATATGCATCTTTACTGGCATCGTAAAAAACATGTAGACTACACGTTTTATCCAATGGAATTCTCAACCATCTTGGTATTTTCAGGTTGAAAAGTTGCGGTAGTGCTTCAAGCCATTTCAAAAACTGCCCCCTCAAATCAGTCTCAACTTCTTTGTCCCATCCAGCTTTAGTTTTCCATGATTTCTGCAAGAGTAATTTTGGTAGTAAAGTAACAGGAGACGTAAATCCTATGGGGTCAAATAACTTGTGAGCTACAGATAAAATGGTACGTCTCGTAATCGAGTCTGTTTGTATAGTTTTGCACCAATCTGAACATATCTGAAGAGTGTCTAGATCTTTATTCCATCTGAGTCCCAGAACTGCAACCAAATTTGTCGGATTTGAGGGAGAGCTTCCGATATTTGAGTGCTCCCACCCTCCCAATTCAAATTTTGCATCAGCCATTATGTTTGTCGCTTCTTCAATGAACTGTTGCAACTCTTCAACGTTATTCACACTTGTTTCACAATTATCGACGTAAAAACTATTCATGAGCCTGACGATAGTTGACTTGGAGTACTTGGAGTCTGGCTTTTTCACTTCTCCACTCAAATGATAATCAATAACGGCACCCAGAAGGAACGGACTGCATGTTATCCCAAAAACAACTTTATTATGTCGATAAACAATCGTTTCGTCTTTTTCGTTATACCAAAAAAGTAGGCACTTCCTCAATTATATTTTCTCCAAGCCAATTTCTGAACACTGAATCATAATCTTCATAATAACCATCACTTCGCAATTTTTTCTTGAGGGTTTCCAGTCTTTTTTGGGCATTGAATTGTCAGGTAATTGGGGATGACAATCAGTCCATGGCATGGAAACCTCATATCTGCCATCTTCTAGAATTTTGATGGTTTCGGCAAAATTTCTCTTCACTTCTTCTTCCACGCATTTTCTAGATTTACTTTCAGTCGGATCGGTAATTCCCAATATGTCAAGATTCCACATATCAGCAATTTTAATATCGTTGCAAAACAATGTCGACACCAAGGAAAAGTTCGAAGGGTCTTTGGAAACATTACAATTTGGTAAAATGGCTTTTCCAGATAGAGTCCAACCAAGAAGTGTTTCGAAGGCTACTAAACCGCAACTCAACTCTTGACGTCTGCCAGTGAATAACTTTCCCCATACATCCGCTCCTACGAGAATTTCGATAGGACCATCTTCAATATCTGGAATCTGGATATCAAATTGATTGAGTTCATCTAACCAGGGACCTGGTTTCACACATGCGATGTTGTTACAGATGATTGGTTGGTCTAAAGCTTCGAAATTACAGGCGTAATTTTCATGTATACTTCTTAGTCGAATTCTGTAGCAGGAATGGGTGATGGTTTCTGTTGTTGTGCCTCCAAACAATGCATGAATCATTGTTTCTGCTCTATGTGGAGTATATTTCATTTCAGCTACAGCGGACTTTGTTATATATGATTTCTGGGAACCAGTATCAAACAGCAATCTAGCATAACGTACTTTGTTATGTCCAACCAGTTTCACTTTCAAAGTTTGAAGAAAAACTTCAGTGAAGGTATGGTTCGAAAGGGAATTTTCCACTCTGGTATCATCTTTCTCGGTTGAATGGGATTTCTGGCACATCATCGTTGAGTGTCGCCCATTACATCTGGAACATTCAACAGGGACTCTGCATTTTTTGGCAATATGTCCAAACTCAAGTCATACATAACAGCATCTCCTCTCTACCAGCTTCTTTTTACGATCAGACAGTGTCCACTTTTGAGCTTCCTGGCAATTTTCATTCAAGTGTGGATGGCCACAAAAAATGCACCTTTTATCAGATTTTAGATCGACTAGTGCACATGCCGAAGGTAAAATTTTCTCGGAAGATGGTATTTTCATCTATTTGTTGATGTCAAAACCAGAAATGGCCATGGTTATTCGTTCTTCATTATTAACCTCCTTCTTCAGAAATGACATCAACTTCTCCAGTCGCTCTTTCAGAGAAGAATTCTCATCGTAAAGGCTGCTTCTTTGCCACACTCGTATCAGTTCTTCTGGGAGGCAGGATTCAACTAATGGATAGAGCATTGCAGCACAAGTTTCCATATTCACGTCCAAAGTTTCAAGAGCTCTTAATTGGCATTCTATTCTGTCATAGAGGGTACTCATTTTATTTCTTTTAGAAAGATTACTCAGAACTAATTTCAACAGTTCTCTCACGTAGTACTCTACTAGAATGTCATTTCTTCCAAATCGGATTTTGAGACTCTCTACTGCTTTCGGGTAGTTTGTTCCGGTCGGTGGATAACTTTCAACAATGAGTCGGGCTTTTGAATTAGGTATAGTGGCCTGAATTAAATATTGGAATTTATCCTCGCTGTCTAACTGCTCGTCGCTGTCGATACGTTTGAATTGACTCCAGAAAGGAAGCCAATCTTTTATTTCTCCTCCAAATTTCTTGAGTTCAATTTTGGGCAGATTCATCTTGCATCTAGATTGACTTAATGCCTCAGATCGTTCACTTTTGTGATCTTCTTGGCATACCAACGTTTCAACCCTCAGTTTCAATTTATGATATCTGGTGCAGTATTCATCAGCCAAAGCCGTTTCAGTATTGATCGAATCTGAATCTTTGTCGGATGATAAAAGATGATCTAGCATTTGTCTGTCCAAATCAGTGATGGTGTCTATTTTCTGCTCCAGAAGTTGCATATTACCTCGAACTTCAATCAGATCCACGACTGGCTCATTCATTAAAACCAACACTGCATCGTACAATCGTTTGGAAGAATTTCGGTGAACTTCTAATGCCTTTTCAACCTTATCCATGATCTCAGTGGGGTCCTGTCACGGTCGCCAAATGATAATTCTTCAGAAACACCTAACCGGTGTATTGAATACTTTCAGTAAGAACCAAAATAGAAAAGGCAGAATGAATAAAACTATTTGATAATCGGTTCAGAATACTTTCAAAAACATATATTGACATAACTATCAACAACAACATTCCATTTTTATAACAACATAACAGAAGCCATGAATACAATTGAAATAACTCAGGGTCCTCGGTTTTCATCAGTAATGAAAATAAAAGGGAAATAAGGATGGTTCGATAGGATCATCGATATAATGAAGTATTATTACATATTAATCAAGTAAATTGTGAATGCAAATGAATATAAAGAAAAATCTGTATAAAAGTTATTCAGAACGTATTTATGAAAAGAAGAAGTGAAAAATTAGGAGTGGAAACGAACCAAATACCCTGATAAGTTATGGGAGATTTTTTTACTTATCACCTCCTCTTGGTGTTCGACGAGACTAACTCGTTCATATAATGTTCATATAATATCTGGTAGGGAATCCTGTTATATATTGCACTAGTGCAAAGTGAATGAACAATAATACATTGCTATGTACAACTCAACGCCTTTCTCACTAGTAATTCATCTAAATTACTATTTTTTCTACATCAACATCAGTATAATATAAAAAAAAGGAAATTGACGCATATGTTGAAATGTCAATTTTCATATTGGAGTTTTCTTGAAGCCAATGGATTTCCATCAATATCAATTCAACATGAAATATCGCGAAATAAAAGAGAAGTATTGGCATGCAAAAAGAATTGTATATGGAATCCAGTGTAAGTGAAGTAGCGTTTCTCTCATCAAACAAAAAATATCTGCACTTGTCACATACCCTGACAGGGGGAGCGACAATTCAAATAAAAGGAAATGCTTGTACGCTATCAAGCAGCCACTTTCAGATCCAGTACGATCAAACAAAGCTCACGAATTCATGCATGACGGAGTTTCTGCTGCGATTGAAATGTCTGAGCAGTTTCCTATTGTAACGTTCTGTACAGGATATTGTGAAACCCACTTTCATGACATAACTGTTCTCATTTCAATGATCATCAGCCACATTGGTGGGTGGAAAATATCTCACTGGATGACCCGAAGCTGTAAATTTTCTCGAATTTTAATTCACATTATCTCTCATCGATTACTCTCACCAGGAAAGTGTAGGAGACAAAGGCTTCAAGGCAAGAAACAGCTAATACAGAAACAAACCTACACTTTTACCTATTCATTTGTTGTATTCTACATGAAGACCCCACCTGTAAGAACATACCACTGTCAAAAAAGTTCAGCCTCGGACCGGGATCGAAACGGCTGTGACATGATATGTTCTTCTGGTTTATATCATTGACTTGGCTGAACATTGCACAAAAACACGTAGTTTATCTAAAACGATCAATGATACAGACAAATTGAGGGGGCACCACTGTCACCCATTATTGCTTATCTCTCCGAAACCAAAGCAATAGCAACGTCAGACGTGAAACCAAATCTCAGGCTGAGATATGTTGATGACATTTTCGTGATTTGGTCACACGGACATCAAGAACTTGCAACGTTTTTCAATCACTCGAATGAAATCCACCCACTGATCAAATTCACCAAAGAAATTGAAGAAGATAACCAACTCGCATTTTTCGATGTTTTAATCATAAAAAAGTCCGAAGGTACGCTAGGCCATACGGTATATCGCAAAGCAACACATCATACTAACAGATACCTGAACGCGAATTCACATCACCATCCAAAACAGATTCACGCTGTGGCAAAAACACTAATAACAAGTTCAAGCAGTTTGGCAGACAACGAACATAAAAAACAAGAGCGTAACACGATCGAGGAAACTCTACGAATGAATGACTACTCGGAGAGAATAATGAAAACGGCTTCCAAGACCGAACTGAAACAGCAGAAAACCCCAGAAATACCGGTCACAGCAACCAGTCTACCATACATAAAAGGACCCACAGAATAAATCAGCAAAATTTTCCGCCAACACGACATAGCTACTCCGTTCGTACCAGAACGTACGATAAGATCGATACTCCGTAATCCGAAGGATCAGATATCAGGGAGTACCATGTCGAGACTGTGAAAAGTCTTACATCGACCAGATTTACAGACGGATCAACGTACGCAAGGATGAACATGAGCTATAAGTGAAAGGAAAAGTCTTTCATCTCTCAACACGTATTGGAGACAGGACATAACATCAATTTCGAGAACAGAAAAACACTAGCGAGTGATGAAAACTTCTACTCTCGAACGATCAGAGAGGCTATCGAAATTGAGAAACGACCGAGTAGTATTTACAAGAGAGATGACGCGCAAAGATTACCAAGAATATGGAAATCCATCCTATCACTCAACAAAACCAAGCAGACCACACCACAAGAACAAGGTGGGACCCAACCACGTAATTGCCCAGGTATAATGACAGTTACTGAGGCTGATGAATCAGGGGATACTTGCCATGCCTCTGCATTGATATAATCAATCAATGGTTCACTGTAATCCAAAGATCTTCTGCACTCGTCATGTGCTGGTCATAGCATTATACCGGGTGAAGATGCAATCAGATGCTTTCAGCGTTGAATATTCGATATTTAGGAAGAGAGTGTTCATTGCGGACGATATTTCCATCCGTTAAACAATCTCTTTTGTTCGAATGTGGCTGACGATGTTTTGCGCTGTGTGGTATTGGTTTGGGCTTCAATTGTCAAAATAAATAACTTCATTGAAATCTGTTGCGGATAACTCATGAGATGGAAAGATCAATCGGAACAATATATTACGAATAATGAAATCGATTCAAACTGTAGAGCAATCGAATGTATAACTTCCAAACTTTGGAAATGAAAATCAGTCGAAATGCAGAATATAAGAATGAAAAAGTCCGTTGATTATGTGTCAAAAAATTTGATCAAATGGGGTACTGGAGATTTAAAGGAGCAGCTACCAGCGCAGATATTCTCAGATGGACTGAAAGACCCGAAGATTCAAAGAACATTACGATTGATAAATTCCAAAAGGAGCAGCGATGCCTTGGTACGTTCGCTAGAAGTTGAAGCGGCCCTCAAGACCCTCGAGGCCGAAATTGCGAGCACTCTCAATGGAAAAACTCCAACAGAGATCTGGCTCAGCGACTAGGTCATTCAAGGAAGTTCTAGAGGAAATCAAATTATTGAGTGGAAGCGGAATGAGCACCCTGAAGAAGGGGACATATATGCGGCGAACTGACACATTTTATCAAAGACTGCATCAGAAAGGAGAAACCCTTCGAATCCGCTATTAATGAAAACTGAGAATTCCTGGATTTTCGAAAAGAGTTATTCGTGCTACATCAAATGAAGACCCTGAATGCTGCGTTGGAATGGTTCAGCTGTAACGGTTCATTAGGCTGACTACAATTATCTAGGGTAAATGAGCAGGTAAAAATACTTACAACCAGTCTTTGACATCTTTATTGAATTAGCAGCGTACATACAACATCCTTAAACTAAGAGTAGCAACTGAACTACACATAATGAGCATCAATTCCTCTTATACATCGTAGTGGTAGTCGTGAGACTGATGTGGAAGACTTGGGTCGCTCCAGTACAACATTATCATTTCAGTTCCGCAGCCACCTTGTTCATGGACAACGGAATGTCCTCTCAGCATTTGCTACTTCCTCGAGTTGGTTACAATTACCTCAAAGGTTGTCAGTCGTTTGAGCTGTCTAGTTTGTTCATTCTTTAAGTAGGATATTCTGAAACAAAAACAAAGAGTGGTTATGTTTGTACTTATATTTCATCAGGGAAAAATTCAAACGAATAGTGATGACCAAAACTTGCAAACTTACCTGGTTTATTCATTCCTGCATTTTCATACCAGTATTCGTGATTAGCATAATAATTTACTTTGTGGTTGCGAAAGATTTTATTTTGTTTGCTTTTCATTTCGTGTGAAATGTCAACAATGTCATCCTAGTTTTGGATTCATTAGGTATTGGAGTGACAGTTCGGCCGCTAACGGGCCTGTGTGGCCTGTGTAGGTTTACAGTTCTCTCAGCAAGTTGAACTCCCCAGTCACAGATGGCATCATTGGTACCACTCGTTTTCTACCCCTGTAAATGGTAACTTACAATCCGGGATTATACGTAGTCGAACTCGGGTCAGATTAGCCATGGTTTGAATCGTCCTCACTTCCTCTTCGTAAGAGTCATAATAGATCATATATTTCTCCCCCAAGAATATAATCAGTGAAAATATCCGTGTGTAAACACGATACACTCATAACGGTATGCCGACGCGCATCTCTCTGTCCTGAATTGTGACGTCACTGCGAAGCACGGAGCCGGACAACGCACAATTCATTGAGATTCGGTCGAATATCTCCAGGCATTTTCGCATGAAAATTGAATTATTAGTCTTGATGCATAAATACATACATGTTGATTTTTTCAGAAGTAGGTATATTTGTTTCCTGAGTCTACTGAATACTAAAATTATGAGTCATTTTCTCACCCTATTGATGAAACCGAGGGTGATACATACTGTGATGATATTTCCGACTTTTGACAATATTTTTGACAAATTCAATCGGCTAGGTAATAAAATACATATTTTTTGAAGTACTTTTGTTTTCAAAAAAGATAAATTGCACATGAGTCAAATTTTCCATATTCTAATTATTTGAAGTAACAAGACATATGACAACGAGCTACAAAATGAGATAGAAGCTATTTTGGTAATTCATCGAGTTTTCTTTCGTTGATTTACGAACTTATAATTTTTTTTTTCCATCCTGTTTTTCAAATTATGGAAACCTATTTGTTTGTTAATCTCCCGCAATCTTATATAGGTCCTTGTTCTACACAAACAATGTAATGCATCGTATGGTATTGGGTTTTCTATTTTTCCTATGGTTCTTTGCGTTGAAGTTTTGAAGATACCTTTTTCTCTGGATAATGTATTTCCATGCATTTTCTGAAATTCGGTTTCTGTTAATTCTTTGCTATTTGGGAATCGAAAATACTTAATATTGGTCCCTTTTGTCACTCTGTTGTAATTATTACAACCAAAAACCGCACAACCAGGGATTCTTAGTTAATATACCTACCTACTCGTATTTTTATTTAATTATTGAAGCTTCGAATACGACACTAAATTGACAAAAGCTAATTAAAAATGTTTCAAAACCACTCTTGAAAATAATTTGGTAATAATTCTTAAACTTCACAGCACAACAGAGAATTTGTGAGAAATTCAAATTGAATTTTGGCAAGTCTACGAAGTTACAACCCCGATATGCTTCGCACTCACGTCATCTGCGCGAACTGGACGCGTTTGGAACTAACGAGTAGCATACCGTTATGAGTGTATCGTGGATATGATGATTTTTAAAGAAAAAAAATATATGATATGATAAATCGAAAAAATCAAGAAGTTCCCGAATTTTTATGGGACCACCGAGTCCATACAAAAAATATGGCTTCTATGAAATCATTGGTTTTTGCAAAAAACCGATTCTACGATCGCGAAATTGATGACTGATTGGCACTGCCACCTACATAGTACTTGAACCATTGAACACAACTGGCAACATTGTAGAATCTTCATACCGCATTCATCGTGAAGATACGACAATATTGGTAATTGCTATCCTTTTCTCGTACGCCAGTAAGGGTATTCCCTCCATTCTCCGTATTTAGTAGATTAGGTATTGATGTTAGGTACTTGGGAGACAATGCCATGATATGAATTGTGAATAAATACCATATGCGTACCTACAAACAATTATTCTGGTGCATCCCTTGGAAACTGAAGTGTTGTGTTGAGTTCTTGTTTTGAAACTTTGTGATTGTTATAAGTGAGACTTGTTGAAAGAGCAATGGGTCGAATAAGTAAAAGAGAAAGTACTACCAAACATGAAAAATGTTTATTTTCTCGAAGAAAATCTCGACGGCAAGCAAGACGAAGGTATGTTTATATTTCATATTCTACTTCAGATTATAATGCAAAGGCGAAACGATATGACATTGAATACTTTTCTTTACATAAGAGAAGGCTAAGTTATGCTGAAAAAAAATCATTCCTAGTTGAAAATCATGAAAATCTATAAATAATCCCACAGTGAATATTTGAAAAACATTCTCCTAACTCATTCGTCTATACAGTGCCGCTTTTAATAGTTCCCCCCTTTTGACTTCAAAAAGAAAATACTGATTTTCAAATTAAAGTAAAACAATTAAAAGAAGATATTCTCAATGCTCCTTCCCATGTGTTTGGCGAACACGCCAAATGCGTTGACATAAGTTATTTTAATTGCAACAAGAAAGGCACTAACGTTGTACCCTCAATGAAAGAATGTGGTTTATACAGAGACATCCAGGTTTGCATGAATCGGCTCATTATACACATCGAGAGTTTACTTTACAACATGAACAATAATCTTGCTGAACATTATAACTCGATAGTTTGCAAATTTGTTGGAGGCAAGAGAATAAATTATTCGAAAAAAAGATCCTACCAATCCAGATGTGAAGCTGCTGTTATATCATTCAACAAAGGACCGGAATATTATGGGGTCCTTCATAAAGCGATGACAAGAAGC
>JAVJAQ010000014.1:0-91539 GCA_032362365.1 Zygogramma bicolorata | reverse complement strand
CAGATGTGAGTGTGGGGCCACGCAGGATTTATGGCACATTTCCTTCGTGTGTCCTCATCACCAAGTCAATATTCGTTCATTACATAACTCCATCCATAGGACGAACAAGCAACAGGGCCCGCTGTCGTTACATTATATTATTTGAACAGTTGAGTATTCATAACCTGAATGTGTTACATTCCTTCCTCACCTCAAGCTGTAAAGAATGTGATTTGCGCTGTGACGACGATCTGATAGCTTCCTTTCAGAAAGCTATCAGATCGTCGTACGATCGGATCTGTCTGAATCCAGCCTAACAGCAACGTTCGTTACCACCTGGCTGGATAGCCTTAGCTCCTGAGGCCATTCCTTGAAAAGAAGAAGAAGTCTATGTCAGGCATTTAAAAATATTTGAATTTAACCGTTTTTGTGTTTTTAGTCTTGTTGATTTCCGTAATTTAATCATTTCTATGAAGTAAATCAATCTACTTTTCAGACAAAAATTCCAATTTTGTATGAAGGTAGGTAAATTTCAAATTCTCGAACACTTTTTGAAACTATTTCTATTTTCAGAAAACTCCCAATATGAACAGAATTTCAAAGGGTTCAAAACTATCGTCGGAGCCAGGATTGGACCTGACCAATGAAAACAAACGCAATTTGAGTTTTAGTTCAACAAACTCATTTATGACAAATACTGACGGTAGAATCAAGAAAAAAGCTCGTCGAAAAATTAGGTGCACCCAGGAGTTTAACCAACTTGATAGGAGGAGTGTATTCCTAGCAGAAGGTGGTGGGTCTATTAAGAAAGTTACCACTAAGAAACAGAAGAATTTGGATTTCTTGCCGAGGATATGCTTAGTAACAGATAGTCCAGCAGAGAAAGAAAACTTTTTGCCAAACAATAAGATGGATATCACTAGGGATGACCGGAAGGCAAGAAAAATCAGTGGAAGTGATGATACACTAAAAACTGATTTGTCTTGCATCAATGTGCCCAATGTGAGTATCATAATCAGAATGTTATTTTACCAGAAAAAATATATTTTGTTGATAAAGCTGTAGTAGTTCTAGCATGAATGGTGAAAGTCAGCTATTGTATTACCTACCTGCAAATTATGATATCAGAAAAGTCTGACTTTTCTTTCAATATTTCTTCATTTAATTTTTTCAATACATCAACCTTGATTTTCATTACAAATGACAAGAAAATGACACAGAGTGTGAATAAAATAAAAGTTAAATAAACCATACAATCCTTCCCCTTGGTAATTTGAATCACAAAATAAAAATAATTCACATATAAAACAATAATTCTAATTTAACTGTCTTTGGCTGGGTAAACTTGATGGATGATACCTCTATGTCAAAAATTTCTGGATACATTTAGGTCTACCATTACGACTACATCTCCTTCGACGATAGGTCATGAATCACCATGCTACTTCAATCTCTTGATCAAGCTAGTTTATTCAAGTAATTTGCTTACTTCTTTCAATGGAGAATATGAATTAATCATGTGAAACATCCCAAAAACATTGTTTCATAGTTTTTCTGGCCTCGAGAGGGGTTTGGTGGGGGATAGTTTACTTAGCCACATCCACACATATACACTACGAATCAAATTAGGTCACCCTACTCGATTCAATGAAATAGTACCACATTCTGATTTGAGTACATGATTCTATAGAGGAAAAGAATCCTGATGGAACAATACCCATAGTTTGTATGGCTTCGAGGGGGGACTGGTGGGGGAAAGTTACTCTGAATAATTGAACAACTCGTTTTAATGAAATAGTACCGCATTCTATCTTGAGGCCATGTTTTTATAGAGGAAAAGGACACTGATGGAACGATAGCTAGAGTTTTAAGGCCTCGAGGGGGGACTCGTTGAGTTAGTCACTCTGAATAAGTGAAAAACTTGTTTCATGAAATAGTACTGCATTCTAATATAAGTAGATTTTTTATAGAGGAAAAGAACCCTGATGACACACTATCTATAGTTTGTATAGCCTCGAGGGGGGAGCTGGTGGGGGAAAGTCACTCTGAATAAATGTATTGTCGCGTTATTGAGCAAACTACATCAAAGTTTGAAGACTTTCACGGCCGGCAACTAATGAATTGTTAGGTGCTTCGGGGCTTCTGAGCCGTGGACAACAGGTTTTAAGGCCTGACGTTTCGTCTGCATCTACGGCAAACATTCTCAAAGGCGATTCGGCAATGGTCGAAGTATCCTTCTCTGCTGCGAGGCTTTGATCTGATGTGGTTCAGATGATGAGTCACCCTTTATCGAATCTGTCCGGTTCGGACGGTCGATTGATTCTAATTAATTATTCGAAAAAAGAAAAAACGCTTTCACCACATTGTTTTGGTGTAATGAAGAAGTCAATCAATAGTTAATGATTGGATTTTGATGAAAAAAATATCGCTTGTAATACATTATGATTTTGGGTCGGTTCGAAGGGTAGCTTTCGGGTCGCAAAATATACATCTGTGATAATCGTGTTCAAAATTGGTTATAAAATCGAGTGCATATGAAAATATTCAAAACGGCTCAGCTTAGAATTTGATGGTATATAATAAAGATAGGGGGTATATCAGAGTAGTTGTAGGGTTAGAAACTATGTCGGTGTGATGGAGTTAATCCATAGTTGATGATTGGATTCCAATGAAATTTTTTTTGGATCAAATATATACCTTAATAGCTATTATCATCATCTTCACCAAGTGTTTTTTTTTGCTTCGCCTCATAAGACGAAAGACAAGCATAAATACCCTTGCAGAAAATAACATTACTGCTTTGCTTTGCTCTGAGCATCAACAATATTTTTTTAACCCAGCCGCGAAATTTTCTACGAAATCTCCACTTGAATATTTTTTCATTTCGACTATGATATCATTGGTAACAACTTTACCAAATCAACTCGCAGAATAAAGTACCTATCTCATTTCATATTTGTTAGGTTTGTGGATAAATCTTGGAAATATTCGCATTTTCGGTTTTTTCTATTCTTCATCCAGCAGGAATAATAAAGTTATGTCTTGCAAACATATTTCAGAACCCTTTTCTGAAGAGTACAAACAGAAGTCTATATTTTTTTAAGCTTTTTGGGATGATAATCTGCCACAATCTGAAACAAACAGATTTGATGTTGGATTCCATATATCTGTAAAAGGATATACTTCTTGTCTTACCCAGAAAGTTACTCCATTAATCAAGACAATTCTTGTGGTTTGACAGAATAATCATATTCTTGAGTAAAGATTTAAGTCGAATTTTTGAACATATTTGGAAGGAAGCAGATTTGGTTACCGAAATGTTAACAAAGATAGGCAGTTTTTATAAATTTGAATTATTTGGTTTTTCGATAGCATTCGGTGACTGATATGACGTGAATCTCATTCAGAAGGAACCGTTTTCATCAACACAGCCAAGGGCGCCGTTTCTTGAGGGCAAGAGGGGGCGGGCGCCCCCCCCTGGATTTTGTATTTTTCAGTCCATGCACCGCGTAAGACACGATATCGACTTGATTTTGCAAGATTTTCTAAAACACACTCGTAAGGATTTTCATTTCAACTAAATGCAATACATTGATTTAAAAAATGTGGCCCTCACTAACATTTTTTGTAATGTGCCCCCCCTGTAACATTTTTTGTAACGGCGCCCATGAACACAGCAACTTTTCGGGGTAGATTTGATGGCTGCCCTCCTACCCTTTTATGGATTCGAACATTTAGACTTCAGATTATGGTAGCTATAATCAGTCCGAAAAACTGCGAAGAGAAAATTCATCCACCACAAAAAATCACTTTGAAACAATACTTAGAAGTTGGTAGAAATGAAGATGCGATTCACTTAGGTAGGTAGGTTGCCCCATACCGTGTTCTATGACCATGAGTCTTCATATGGCTCTGAAAATAATCTTTGTGCTTGATTAAAAATATTATGGATTCCAAAATGGAAATTGCAGGTGTTACATGACTTGTCGTAAGCCAGTCGCATATTATTCTTATTTTTTTTTCTGGCATTTAAAAACACCGATCAAGTCGGAGCACCCTACCCATGTTGCAATACCAAATTTTATTCTAGGGTAAAGAGCTTAATAAACTGAGAGCAGGACCTTTTTGTCTACATTTGGTTGTAGAACTCTTATTGCGTATGTTATTGAGGATAATTTGTTGATAATATTTCTACCTGAGTAACCCATGTGATGGTATCGTCAATGTGAACTCCCAGAAAGCGCACTGTGGAATAACATTTAATATTTTGTTTATTAATTTCCAATTAGTACAAAATATGTGTTTCTTTCAAATTAGATTTCACATGAGAAGTCAGAAAATTTATTATCTCGTTTGAAATCACAAATTTGCCCACCGAGAACAATATGATTTGAATTCCATTTGAAACCCTTGATATTGTTTTTAGATCAAACAGAAGATATCCGGGAAAAGTTCTGAAAAACTCGATACAACTCCAGAGGAGAAGCGAGATTCAGAAGTAGAGTTCAAGAAACGGAAAAAGAAATCCAAGAAAAAGAAGGCCGTCAAATCTAGAAGTCCTTTGGAAGCAACCGATAACCAGAGGGTCCCCAAAAAAGAGAGAGTTTCGTTAATAGTACCCAATAATAAAGATATAGGATCGTCAGACAATCAAAGAATCTATTGCATCGCCGAAAGATCCAGTTCATCCAACCATTCCCTTTTGAAAACAAATAGACAGGGTAAACTCGCCCAATCAAAGAGCCCTGCAGATGCTGTGAAATGGTCCATCTCCTCCGGAGAGGTTTTCATTGAAGAAACGACTGATAAGAAGTTTGAACTCGTACCGAACCCTACAGATAATAACAAAACAGTTGGATTGCACCAGGAAAGAAAATCAGTCCGTTTTAGGAGTACCTTCGAGGTACAAAACATGACGTCCGATATTTCTGGCCTCAAATCGATAACCTTTGAAGATTCCTGCAAAGAAGGTTCCTTCAAAGACTACAGAAAGTCTCCCCACGTGAAGAAGCTCAGCAAATTCTGGAACAACAATAACACTACTTTGCAGATGAGTCCCGACAAAGCTGACGGTAACAGAGGAAAATTTGCAGTTGTTTCACCCAGTTTGAGAGAAAATGTCACGAATACTTCTTTTTCCCAAACTCCAAATGGCAAGCAACACAAGCGAAGCACATTCGAAATGCCTTCTCCTATTTTGGCGCCCAAACAGCTGAGGAGATGTAGTTCTTCGGGTCCTATAAGTGGCAAGGAAGACGTTTCGGTGGTAGATTTGCTATCACCAACTCCTAGACAGTGTAACGGTAATGAAACAGCTACCGCATCGAAGCTTTTGAGAGAGTCGACGTTTACATTGGAAGATAGAGATAAGGAGCAAAAAAAGCACAGCCATTATGGAAAAAAATTACCAAGTTCTGATATCACTGGCGATATCGTTTCTGAGAGTATCAAGTTCACATCGAACGGTCGTAGAAAGTGGAATAAGTCTCTAGGGGTGTCTTTTCTCGATAGTTCGGGAAATATACTCAATATCTCTCCACCTTTTGGCAAGGAACCGCTGGACTTGTCCGTTAGTAGAGAAACTCCCAAAGGGGTCACGAAAGCGTTACCAAAGAAATCAGCGTCGCCCCCGAAGCTCCCCAAATCGCGTCCTTCCACCACGAGCACCCCGATACCCGCAAACAAGAAACACTCGCTACGCTTCGAGCTGTTGAAAGAAAATTGCACCAGCCAGCTGACTGAGACCAAGGCAACGACGGCCAAGAAGAAGTCAAAGATGCCGAACTTCGCGTTGATTCATCAGAGAGCGTACGACAAGTTAGAAAACCTGAAGGAAATGAGTGAGAGAAAGGCAGCTAGAGCTAAGCTGTTGCTCTCTGGGCTGAAGCCGGTGCCAGAGGTGGGAGTGAAGAAGTCGCCCTCCAAAAGCAAAAAGCTGCTTCGTTATAGCCCGAAAACCATCCTACCAATCGCCAAGGTGGTCAGAAGCAGTCCTAATGTTATGCTAAACGTAAAAAACAACCCAAAATTCATACCCGTCTTGAAAAAGGCAAATAATATCGCTCCTTCTCTCTCAAATCCGAAAGCGGTATCCAGGCCCATAGAGAAAAAAGTGGTATCCAGGCCCATAGAGAAGAAAGTGGAGGCATCTCACATTCCTAAACTTGCGAGGCCTGAGAAACAGAAGTTGACAAAGCTCGGTTTCAAAGTTGGGACAGAAGCTGGGAAAAAGACCACCAAAGAGGAGCAGGTGAAGGCTGTCGCTAACAAGAGTAAAGTGCAGACCAACACTGTGGACACTCGGAGGAACGTTATCCAGAACGTGAGGTCTAACAGGAGGTTCGAGTTGTTGATGAAAATGAGGAATAAGTGAGGTGTGGCTGATCAAGTTTATATTCAATTTGTAGACCAAAATATTGCGATTGAATTGTTTCATCAAATAGAGGCTTGTAATGTATATATCTTATTTTATGATGTATGATTGTTTTAATGTATTTTAATTAAAATAAATGATTTTTTGACAGTAATCAGTTGACGCCAGTGTTGAGTTTAGGCGTAGAGTGATTATTAATATTCTCTGATTTTTGGACTCCTGTAAAACTGGGCCTAGAATTTTATTTTATATTTGTGTCACAGAAAAGTTGAAACTCACTATTCATTAAATATGCTTACTTGACCTCCGAGAAAAAGACGGGATTAAATGAAATATGTATAGTCGTGTAATGTAGAAACTGGGGATATTGAACAACTGATGGCATAGAGTCGCTGTATTCACACCATTGGTATCCAATGATAGTTTCAAAACGATTTTCTGAGAGGATGGGTTGAATTTTAATTGATTGGTCATAAATAGAAATACTCACGGGAACTATTGAAAACAAATGAAAAGTTGAAACAAGTGACTGCATAGAATCGCTGTATTTACACCATTGGTATTCAATGGTAGTTTAAAGATGATTTTCAGATGAGATGAATTGAATTTGTATTGATAGGTGAATGATAAAAAATAGTTAGGGGAACTATTAGAAACAATTGAAAATTCCAAACAATTGATGGCATATATGCATTCAAACCATTGGTCTCCAATGTTAAGTAGTTTTAAGATGATTTCCAGAATACTCCAGTAAAGGAAGTAAAAACTGGCTGGACTAACTCGAGACCAATTGCAGATACTGAGTAACTTGAATTTTGTTAAGAAAGGTGCCCAGTATCCGAGTAAACAACTTCCGTTACTGGAAAAAAGCGCGGGGGGTGGGGGGGGGGGGTTGAAAAAAAATAATGAAACCAATCGATAAATTATCATTTTTTAACATAAAAACATTGATTGCAATTTTTCATAAAAATGCACCCCTTTCGAGTAATGGCGCAAGGGAAAGTGTGATTTTTGCAAAAAAAATTTAAAAGTTTTCAAAGTTCTATTAAATTTACTGAAAATCTGTTAGTATTACAAAAAAATATATATATTACTTATATGAAGTATTTTAGTTGACAAATAAAGTGGTTTTGTTTTATTCTTGTACGATAATATTAAAGGAGATATGACATGGCAAGGTTGCTTAACGAAAAATGAAGAAATCGGTTCGTTCTGGCGTAAATATCTCGAAAAATATAACTTTTACAAAAAAAACCGATTCCTATCATTTTGCAAAAATCAAAATCGGGAAAATTTTGATATCAACCAGAACCGTTGAAAAAAAGCAGAAAAAAAGTTATAGGCAAAATATTTTTTTTTCAAAAATTTTTAATGCCAATTTTTTAGCGCCATATAGGCTAAGGTGCTTGAAAAAAAAATCTTTTGGTAAAAAGTCAGAACACTTCTTCTTAAATATGTCCAGCCATTTTTGGCCCTATCGGGATCACACTTTAATAAAACTTACTTTCATTACAAAACCTTGAGCAACAATATTTTCGTTGAACGGAGGTATACTGGGAACTTATTCATTCTGGTTCATGACCTCCACAAACCTTTCTACATCTTCAGAATCTTCTTCATTTTGTTCTCTACATATTATGCAGTATGGCTAAGGGCACAGTCAACAATTGTATTGTCTCAATTTTCAATCGAAGACCATAGGCTAGAGCTGAAAATCGCCTTTTCCATACTCCAATTAAACGCTCTATGATATTCCGAGTCCTGATATAAGCTTCATTATATAATTGTTCTACTCTTGTTTGTGGATTCTCTACTCGCAATCGTCCTCAAAACCAGGTTGAATAAGAATAAAAACTGCTACTTAAGTTTTGCTGCCATTTACATGACACCTAACTTCTAGGAAAACTGGTGCATAGATTTCAAAATTCAAGGTTATCCCAAAATTAGGTCCAACGGTCCAACCTAAAGCGAAGCGGTGCAACCGGCCATCAGAATGCTTCAAACAAATGACAAATGGAAGACGAACGCGTGGTGGCCGTGTTTCCGACCGGTGGATAGGCCGAGAGCATTCGGGAGCATGTCGTTGCTAGGCCTCCAGTATAGGGATGAAAAATGAAAACAAGTTTGTTTTTTTGAGCTTCAAACTATGGCCATCCAGCAAGAATGGCTGTACTACATCTAGTGATATATATATTCTGACGAGCCGCTTATCTGCAATATTTGACAGATGTGACGTCATTTTTTGCAATCATTTTAATGAGAAAAGATTATTTCACATACATGGCTCTCAACGCACCTTGTCACTGTCAGAAGTCAGAAGTGTCATTGTCATTACTTACTGTCAATAGTGTCAAGGCAGTGGTTGTGGTTATATTTTTGTATTGTGTTGTGAGTTGTGACTTGTGATTGGGTTGGGAGAAATCTGAAATGTCTTAAGTGCATAATAAAAACTCAAAAATAAAGGCGATTGTTATATCTAATTTATTGATACTCGTGTATTGTTTTATTTCTTGAACAAAATGGTGACAGAATACTTCGTTGGGATCAGAGCGGAATGTTCCGGCGATATTGGGACAGTTAAATATGCAGGTGCTGTTGAAGGGTACCAAGGCTTTTGGCTGGGCATCGACTGGGATGATCAAAGCAGAGGCAAACATAACGGGACAGTCAATGGAAAATGCTATTTTGAAACAAGGTACGCCTGAGAGCTCATTGGGAAATCAGTTCAGTTTTAACTGTCTTGCAGATATCCTACATCTGGGTCGTTTGTTAGAAAAGAAAAAGTGAACTTTGGTCAGAGTTTTATAGAAGCTATTACATCCAGATATGGGTATGAAGATAATGAAAATGAAGCAAAGCAAAATGAAGAAAAATTACAGAAACTCCAACAGAAGATAAAAGCTCCTTTTTTGGAACTAGTTGGTTTCGAAAAAGTGGCAAACAAACAACGGTAGATATATAAAAAAGTTTGTAAGCTGTTGTATTCTTATTTCTGTGTTTCAGTGATTTCCAGTATTTAGAAGTTATTAATGTTAGAATGGAAAATGTTAGTTCGTCAGGACCTGCAAGAGAGCTAAACAGAATGTTCCCAAATATCAGAGAAATTGATCTATCGAAAAACTTGTTGTGTTCTTGGACAGAAGTTTTCAATATCTGCTCTCAGCTCAAACGTTTATATTGGCTCAATATAGGTGAAAACTTGCTCTCGGTTCCTGAAAACTATATGGACTACACTTTCCCTAATATAACTGTTCTAATTTGTGGTAACATGCACCTCACATGGGGGGATGTACTCAAGATTTCCACCGTTTTTCCAAATGTACAAGAAATGAGAGTGCCTTTCAATGAGATTACAGATATAACTGTCCCTCCAGATCACAATTTCAAAAATTTATTGTTTTTGGACCTTGAAGGCAACTGCATACAACATTGGTCGAGGATTGAGCAATTGGCTGTGATACAATCTCTGGAGCATCTCAACATAGCGGATATTAAACTACAAAGGATCAAGTTCAGAGAAGATTCTGTGACTAAACGAGGCTTTCTCAATATTCGTCAGATTAATATTAGTAACAATTTGATTTCAGAGGTAAGTTTCAATCTCTGGTAATTTGAAAACATTTAATACTTTTATTATGTATCAGTAACACAGATAGAGTATGTTAACATTTTTTTTTAATCCTGATAACTACCAAAAAAAATTATTAATGAAGTGAACCTCTAGGTGTCCAAGCGGTGATCTGATCAATGCAAAAAAATTGATGTTTGACACCAATATTTGTAAAAATAAAAACAGTCAAACATTGATTAAACCTAAGTAAAAAAATTTAACTTCATTCACCACCATGTGTATGTATATTTGTGTTCGAATAGGTTAAATAACCTCGAAAATAATAATAATAACATTTATTCATCCCAAGAAACATTTACAGTTTATAAATAGGGATATTGAACATAAAAATAGTGAAATAGAACAAAATATGATCATGTTGCAGAAATTTATGGAAAAAAGACTGTTGAATTGATCAATGATCAATATAATTGAATTCTAAAATATATCATTTTGATGATAAAATATATTTTTTGAGATTGTGTTTGAACTTTTTGATATATTTAATAATTTTAATTGAATTCGGTATTTTGTTGTAGAGGTTTGTTCCCTCATGAAAAATTGATTTTTCCCCGAATCTGGTATGTATTGAATGTACCACAAGTTGGTGAGCCTGTCTAGTGCCGTGAGAATGTGTCGTATTGATTTCATTGAAAAGTATTGTAGAGTGTTTCATCTTATGTTTCACACAGTGAGTACATGTTTTCAAGTGGTATATTGAATTAATGTCAAGAAGATTATGTGGTTTATAAAGGGAATTTATAAATATATTTAATGATTTTATTTTGTGAATATTTCAGCGGATTCAATATTGAAGCGGTTGCCGTTGCCCATATAGATGTGAGATATTGTAGATTAGAATATACCAAACAGAAATATATTAATCTCAAATATTTGAATGAAATTTCGTTTCTTATTCTGAATAGGACTCTAAGTAAAGGTGAAATTTTCTTGTGTAATTTTTCAAATGGCTCCAAACTCTGAGATTATATATATAGAACGGTTAAAATATATATATATATATATATATATATACATATATATATATATATATATATATACATATATATATATATATATATATATATATACATATATATATATATATATATACATATATATATATATATTCTAAGAATGTCAACCCTCAGGAACTCAAAACTTATATGAGCTAACGATTAACGGGCTTTCATATTTCGAAGTGTGATCTGAAGGACTTTAGGATCTAATAACTCCCTGTTTTTTTTTAATTTTCAACGTAATTTCCCCTTCAGATAATTTTCATTGAGTTTTATTATCATTCATATTCATATTATTATATTCACCTATGACGTTTATCTGGATTATCTTGATAACTGGAATTTCTTGAATCACAAATGCCTACAAATATTCCAGTTAGCAAGGTAATCTAGATTGCAGTCGTTGGTGAAACCAGGCCTAAGCAATTGTTACAACATATTACAGTAAAGTGTCCACATATAAATTTAAAGAATATAAATATTGGTATATGTTCAGCAGAGGTGGCGAATATATTGAAAATGAGAATGCCTTATTTAATTCTGAATCTATTCTCCAATCGCACATGAAATTAACAAATGAAGGGTTTCTTGGTCCTTCTCTTTCATCGTTATCTCCATCGGAATGAGTTGAAAATACTCAAAGAGGCATGCCATTTTGAAAAAGCTGTTTACCTGCTAGATATATTCGAATGCAAATATAAAAACAATGAAACATGTGTAGTGCGCATGATACGCCCCAACTCCCCGCTTTTAGGCTGGATGAAAAGTTGTTGCCCGGACGATATTCTTGTATGTCTGCAACCAAAAGATCCTAGGGTTTGACGCTATGTTTCGCACAGATTTCCAAAAACCCGAACTCGCCATCCTAACGGTCCTCTCTCTCTGTGATTTGGGATGTTTTTGATTTTATTAGATTATAGGAGTCATTCCTCCTATGAAACGTACAATTTCAACTTTTGTATTGCAGTGGCATTCCATAGGAGAACTCAATAAGCTGAACAAACTGGAACACCTCCAATTCACTTGTAATCCGGTCTTGGAAACTGAAAATATTGCAACTAGACAACAGATCATAGTGGCAAAAATAAAAAAATTGAAGGTAAGGCGACAGATAATACATTATTGTTTGATTATTTCATTTTATGCTCATTAGACCATCAACAAAAGCGATATTCTGGACGAAGAAAGAAGAGGAGCCGAATATGATTACCTCAAAAAGTATGGACTGGAATGGTTGAAAATTCAAAACGAGAGCGACAGACAAGAATTTCTGAAAGAGCACAACAGGTTTTTAGAATTGATTGATAGTAAGCTGTGCTGTATAAAAACTCTGCCGTTTAGCTAATTGTCTTGTTTTCAGAATATGGAGCTCCAGAAGAATCAGAACTAGTAGTCCAACCAAACATTCTTAATAGTAACCTGATCAACTTGTCCATCAAATACGGCGAAAAAACGATGAAAAGAAAACTGCCTCCCGCCCTTTTGGTACAAAAACTAGTTATGCTAGTTCAGAAAATGTTCAAACTGAAAGAAAGGCCCTGTTTATCGTACGTAAGCGGACCCAAACAGGATATTAAAATATGGTTGGACGACGAAATGAAAGAGCTTGGTTTTTACTCTATACAAGACGAAGATGTGATAATTGTTGATACAGGAAATTCGCTAATTTATTAAAAAATATGTTATTTTGGTTTGCTCTTTTATTCCAGCGCAATATAATCTTTACTGTATAACAGAATATACTGTGACTGAGTTGAAGTCATTGTATTATATTTACAAAAGAGATGAGCAGATTCTTGGCGTCTGATGTAAACAACACCTGAAATGAGCATATTTTGCGTATTTATCATATTTCCAAAATTTTTGAACAAACATAAAACTAGAAAATAATTGTTTATTTTTCTGTGATAAACTTTGTGGAATCATGAATTGCTCGAAATTGTTAGTGAATATCTTCCAGTGTTTCTCACTTCCACTCTGACCACCTCCGTATCTTTTTTGATTGAAGTCATTGATAATAGTATATTATGCAACGATCGTGTAATGATAGTTATTAATACATGAGCATAAACCGGAATACGAAAGGAGCCGAAGGTGAGTTTCGTATGGTTTATGCGAGTGTATTAATAACCATTACATGAGAGTTGCATACGCTATTTTATCTACACCCAATAAATAATGAGGAACTATAAATATTATATTATTAGGTATTTATATTGAACACAATGATAGTAGGTAATCAATCGCATTTCTTTGAAAAATTCTACAAAATTATAACTAATATGGTATAACCACGGAAAATAAAACAATGAGAAATGAAAAAAAATCTCTGCCGAGGTCAGGATTTGAACCCGAACATTTCTGTTCACTGCCGGCGCCTTTGACCACTCGGCCATGAGAGCTCATATGATTTGGTAGAAAATAAAAACATAACTGTTGCATTTGTCAAATGAAAAATATAATGCCTTCGATTGTATTTTTTTCTTGTCTAAGACATCTGTGGAGTCGCTGGTAATTCTTCTATATCACTGCTATAAGACATTTTCATTCGATTATCGAAAATTGACTAAATTCTTCAAAAATTCAATACCTACTGTTTTTGACTTGACAAACGTCAAAATGCAAAGCTTGTACATCATGCTTGATTGAAAAATAATGGCTTTCTATTGGTTGAAAATCTGTATCGTAATGGATTTCATTATAAAACGGGTTGTGGGCATATAAGTGTATTATTAGAGTACGGGTGTAGATAATAGTATATTATGCAACGATCTTGTAATGATGGTTATTAATACACAAGCATTAACTGGCCTTTCTAGAATACCTGAACGACGTTAGGCCCACCATCAAATCCACAATGGATCAATAATATCAGAGCAAACTGCTGGTTCTCGACGTGGAGGTGAAGACGACCAGAAATATATGGGAAACATTGGTCCACAGGAAATCAACGCATACTGGACAATAATTAAATGAGCAATCCAATCACCACCAATCTACGAAGCGGGAAATCGTCAAGTCTCTGATTGATCGGCGAGTCAATCTCTGCAACACCAAAGAAAGTTTCGACAAGGAACTGATGCGAACAACATAAGGAGGGATCTTCAGAAGAACGGCTACTCGAAGAAGTTAATGGATCAGACATTGGCCCTGATGAACCAAAGTAATGTCAGGGAAACATTGGAACAAGTTCTTTTCATCCCCTACGTGAAAGGACTTTCAGATAGGAGTAAGATGTCTAGAAGGATGGTGCTGGGACTGATGCGATATTGTTTAGAATTTTATGGCGACACTTATCTGTCATTAGTGTCATTTTTACGTATCGTGGTGTGTTTCTCAAATTCATCGCTAGTTGACGCTAATTGGAAGTGCATAGTCAACCGATCGATCGACAAATTATATTCTTCGATTCGAGCAGTCAACAAAATGAGCAAAATCTAATGTCATACTCATAAAAAACAAAATCGAATGAAAGGAACACAATTATAGGGAATTTGGCCAGTATTCTGAACAAATAATATAGGTTGTTGATCAGTCAGCGTCCAAAAGTAAAAGTATAGCCAGCCGTCAGGTCGGCCGTTTATACATTTCCTAGGAAATTTGTAACTCTTTTTGTTGCAAACGCCATCTGAACTGATTTGATGTCAAGGGGTCATGATGCTTATTATCATAGTAGGCATGTGTCGCCAAGTTTACCCCAAAGATGCCCAGGTATAACTCGGTACACCATCCTTCTAGACATCTTAGATAGGAGCAAGGGGATTGGAGATAAATACAACGACAAAGTCGGTTTTTGGTCGGGGAATACAATACGCATCCAGCTCACAAAAACTCGACCACCAAATGCAAACAGCGACACCAAGAACTGCGTTTATCGTATACCATGCGAGTGCGGCAAATCCTACATGGGAAAAACCGTAAGACCATTGGAAGTGAGAATGGGCGAACACAAGAAAAAAGCAACGAGGAGAGACCACGAAATTGGGAATAGCGGAGCATGTTTAGATAAACCACCACACCATTGAATGGTCTGAAGCAGAGGTCATATACACAGGAAGGAGCACTGCTTCAAGAGAAAATTCAAGGAAGCCGCCTACATTCTCAACAACTATGCATTTCGTCAACCCGGCGAAGAAATTTAGAAAGTGTGGAAACCACTTATCTGAAGAAAGGACCAACTTAGGCTTGGTGAAAGGGAATCTTGCATCCATTTTCCCCACAATTGGGATATCGGGTCTGTTACAACCAACCAAACCTCGTAATGTGTGAATACACTACTTGAAAATTGGTTTCAACATTTGGTCATATCAATTCAGATATTTCTTTATTTAAATTTTTTGATTATTTTATGGTAATACTTCGGTCGCTATGAGCACCTTTTTTTCGAAATTTTTTTTTGTGGAACTTACGTAACTCGGTCTCCTCCACAATAAATGTAAATGAAATAATCGGCGGTCTCTTATATTTTCGGAGATACAGGGCCTTTTTGGTGTAAAACTTCACAATTTTCCACATCAAATTTCTGTTGTTTGAACACACAAAATTCCTCCTTCTTCTGATCAAACACCACACACTCTCTTATTTACTCGTTTCTAATATTTTCAAGCATAAAAAACCATTAGTTTTCCAAAAAATGCAATTAATTTCAAACGCATAACCAATTTGTTGTGATGTCATAGTGCAATGACAGTCGAAAGTGATGTATTTGCAGTGTTGCCGCTCTCATTGTTATTGTTGAGAACTGAATGCATTAATGTTGACTTTTGGAGAAAGTTGGATTTTTTGAGAAAATAAGGTTTTTTTCTGCTTAAAAATGTTGAAAACGAGTGAATAAGAGAGTGACTAACGTCTGATCAGAAGAAGGAGGAATTTTGTGTGTTCAAACAACAGAAATTTGATGTGGAAAATTGTGAAGTTTTACACCAAAAAGGCCCTGTATCTCCGAAAATATAAGAGACCGCCGATTATTTCATTTACATTTATTGTAGAGGAGACCGAGTTACGTAAGTTCCACAAAAAAAAATTTCGAAAAAAAGGTGCTCATAGCGACCGAAGTATTACCTATTTTATATTCGATATCTCAATATCAATCAAAAAATTTATAAAATTTGTTTTACCAAAAAATCGATTTCAACCATTTTATTTGGATTTTATTACTTTAGGCCTCTCGTCCACTGGGAGCGGAAAGCTGCGAACTGCGAAGCAACGAATTCGTGCGAATGCTGTTCGTACAAAATCGTGCGATGCAAATCGTCCATTGCCTCAGTATTCGTCCGCATATACGTAGTGGGCGAGATGGCTCTTTGTAACGTTTTTTCATTATCCTGATGAAGAATTTATTGCTTTGGAATCATCACCGTTGATTCATCGTCTTATCACAAGGGCGGAAAATGTGGCTGAATCCCATTAACGCATTTAGAAAATAATTCTGTGAATTTTCTCATTCGTGACATGACCACCACTTTTTCTTATTTTCGATTGAGAAAGGACACATTTCAATACATTCTTGACATTTTTTCCAAATTCAAAAAATTAAGCAATTTTCGAGTCACAGTCAATTTATGTGTCTCTTTTCACACTAGATCGCAATTGAATCCCAGCAGAACGGGATCGGTTCGCAGTATGTACCTAGTTGGACGAAAACTGACGAACGATATGAGCCAAGTGGAGGCGGTCCTCGACCGATCCATGTTGACGAGTGGCCTTATTCGATTTGTATTTTATAGGTTTCTTTCCCCCTTTTTTAAATAGTATTGACTTTGTATTATAGTCTATATACAATGGTATTGACAATGAAAGACCGAACCAATACCACTCAAGTATATCAACATATAATGGGTGTAGAAAAACAGTTTTATACAACAAATTTCAGTCGTTTTTCATTTGTATACTTCGTCAAAACAAAAGACGAAACTTTTGAAAAATTCAAAGAGTTTCAATGTTTGGTAGAGAAACTGATCCACAGTTACACGGGATCCGGTACACACCTGGTGTTGCCCACGGCTCTCTTGGATCTTTGGCTGACCTTAAACTATCTCTGACGGTTCGTGTTCATATATATATTAATACCAATATGAGTAATACCTGATAAGAGCTAATGTTAACTAAGTGAAGCCGAGTTATATCTCTGTTGCAGTCCCACAATCCGGTTTCTTTCATTTTTTGCGCATGCGTGATTTTTGACGTCATATGACAATTTCATTTTTTTGGTTATGTTATTTTAATGTCAAAAAAAAAACAAACAAGATCATGAAGATCTCAAGAATATTGAACATATCTACGAATGTTGCAGTATGGAAAATTCAAAGTGCATTTTGGTTTCCCAGGAAGTTTGGAAGGTTTCCCTAATGATCGAATAACTAAATGAGTTCTATTGCATATATTAACTGTGATGTGAAATGATGTGTAGTGTTTAATGATACAAAATTAAAAATCTTGCATTGATCTCGAGACCAAGTTTTCATCAATTTCGAATAGGAGAATGAACTGCTGCAAGAGGATGACTGCTCATTATGGTCAATAGTAAAATGTTTGAAATTGATAGGGTTCAAGTTTCACTGATTGGAATATTCAGTATCAAATTCATGTTACTCATTTTTAATGTCCATTTATGAATGTAATTTTAAAATCCATGAATTCAGCTCATAACAAATTCGTTGGAATGGAGAATGTTTACTAAAAAGGATCGAGCGCCAAAGTTGAGATACTATAGGATAAGCTCAGAAAACAGGTAAAAAGATGGACACTTGGTCGGTTGGTGGTATGCACGAAAAGATAAGACATTTTTATCATGTAGGTGAATCAAAATTATACAAACATTATCCTAAGAAACCAGGGTTCTACGAAATGCCAGGGTAGTTTATTTGTTATACCATTCGAATTATCTAGTTTCTTCATCAAAGAATAGCAAATATACTATAAACATTGACTGAATAGCTATATTTTTCATGCATATATTCTGAGCATTTTTAATACCCACCATATCACTTTATCTATCCACAACTGCAAAGGAATATAAGGATTCTGCCAGGCTACTGTAGATTTGATTTGAGTGTGAATAGTTTTCATTTTGAATAATCCTTATTGATGAACGAAATATGAAATGCTCAAAAATGAAACTATATCTGCCAGAATCAGAGTATATTGCATGTATTTCTGCTTCTCTTGAACGCTTTCATGAATGGAAAAATATATGAAAATGTGCATTCCAAAAGAATATGCAATAAGTCGCCTGTTCTAGTAGCCACCAAATAAACTGCCAGGATAGCAAGGATTTTTTCTTGTGAAATTAGTACTCCATATCTCTAAATACAGATTTTGATCTGGATTTCTAGTGAGTGTTGTACAGTGATTTCTCATAATGAACATTGTTCAGGATACAGTAATATGGATTAACTATGATTACAGAATCCAAATTTAAACAGTAAATTACTGAAGCGACAATCCCTGCTTCCAGTAAACTTGATGAACTTTCGTGGGTTTTTTATATTTCTTTTTCTGGTATTTAATTTGATATGTAATTTTATATATATATATATATATATATATATATATATATATATATATATATATATATATATATATATATATATATATATATATGAAACTGAATTTTTCTGCCATGACTCTCATCCAGTGCATGTCGCCAAAGGCTGAAAATGACCAGGATTCGAACTGTTCGATCTAAGGAGTAGACAGATTGAGACCTTAGAAAGAACTAGTTACGAGACCTGGGGAGTAGGCAGATTGAGACCTCAGCGTGAAGTCACATTTACCTCTTGAAAATGGCTCCAAAATCGGAGCCGAAACGTCGAGAACAAAACTCCAGACGCGGTTCAACCCGAACTCAACAACAACACATACATATATATATATATATATATATATTGTTTTAAAAAGTAACAATGTGACATTATTTTTGTGAGGTCGCTGCGATGTATACATTGGGAATTCAAAAATTTGAACATTTATTCAGAAAAGAGAATTAGGACAGATTTTACCAACATTGCCAGCAAAATGACTGGACATTTTTTTACATTACATCAATGAGTAGGAAACTTCAACAAAGCATTTTCCATTCAAAAAATAAAATTAAGAAAGAAAAATCCTTGGTTCATATGGAATAAAAAATCTGACAAGAAACGGAAACTTCTCACATTACATTAGAAAATATGTACATCCGAACCAAAAATTCTTATTTGAATATAAAAAAAATATAGGGGAATTTACAGAAAACTGCTTATAAGTAACAAAACAGATTTACTATAAAAAGAGGATGGATTGGGCGGACAACAAATCTAAAGGTCTGTTAAATAACTACTACTACTGCTCTATAGCTGACAAACTCACTCTGAACTTATTTTGAAACAAAAACTCTTGTCTTGCCTCAAAAAAATTGACATTGTTGAAAGCTTCCAATTCAATGAAACCAACCCGAAAGAACTGGAAGCCTTTATTAAAAATATGAAAAACAAAATTGGTTCTGATCTCAATGACATGTCGATCAAAATATTCAATTCAAAGTTCAACCGTATTCCCTTTTAGTTGTGCTATCACAACTCATCAATCAATCTTTCATGTATGGCAATGGTCACTTTTCAGTTTTCATATCTTTCAAGGAGAGCAAAAGAAGCTAAGTTCATTTATTAAGCTCTGAGCGCTCACTTAGCTCAAAAGCCTTTCGTTCATTACAATTCGAGCTCCCCAAGCTTGTACATAGGTGTCCATTTCACCTTCAGATTCTGTGAACTTGTTCTAAAGTAAGGATATGTGCAATCCCTGTTGACTTCCATTCTGAACACTGAAATGATGATACATTAGTGTTAATAATTTTCAGTTCGTTTTCCCTTATTAAAACAACATATCTCATTCTCTCGTTTTACCTTTAACACAGGCATTCTTAATACATTGTTAAATACCCCAAGGACATAATGTAGAGCGTGTTCAATCTTTTCTGTGTAGCATTGGGAAACTTGGACTCCTTTCGAACACTTCCATAGTTTTTCTTCTCGTACTGCAGGAACTATTTCAATTTCTCCAGCCTCTGCCCAAGTGAGTACAACGGACTAGCAACAATGCAGCGTATCAATGTTGATATGCTCATCATTGGAGAATGGAATGCCAGGCCAAGTCTGAATGTGAAATCAACCTCATCTACCTATAAACACATCATCGTAAAGAAAACATAAAAATTCAACCTACCTACATTTTCATTCAACATGATCTTCATATGAACAATATGCATGGCGAATGTCAAAGGGAAAATTCGTAAATATTCAAGCAAAAATTGCTCAAAAAAGATAAATTAAATAAAAAATATGAGGTTATGTAACATACACGATTTTTATATCTTAAAGCTCCATGCGCAGTGATCAGCTGATCTCGGCTCTGTCTCTACCCGCTCTACTCGATGCATGAATAATTAACGAACTTGGCTAGAATTGTCCAAGAGTGTATGCTAATGCTAGAGAATGTGCTGAACTATGTTGCAGTATGAGGCTGAGGCTGCAGTGCAGTATGCCTATTTGAAAATCACATAAATAATCAGATGTGTTGATAGTAGATATGAGGTGCCGAATAATAAACGAAACTTTACCCTCCATTAGTCAGAAATAGCTTGTTTCAAAATAGACTAGTTTTTAAAAGATTCATTATGTCACTTACCAACAGCAGCAGGGGCATATGTTGGATAACGTGAAAGCAGAGGGCAAGTTATATTTTTCAAAAATGTTTCAACTGTGTTCTCAAACCCATTTCTGTAGGCTTAGTGAAAAAATCGTCCTCGGAGAAATTATTTGCACATATTCTTATGCTGGAAACGTCATCGGTACTTTCCAAATTGCAAATATTCATCCACAACAATTTCAGGACGGGGTCTTTTGGAAACCTGAAATATTAGTCGTGTGATATGAAGACAATAATTAATCTAAATTCCATATTTACCGATGGCAGGAGCTCGAATTCTTGCTATTGCACAGGAAGCAGGGTGTCGGGGACATAGTTGAAAAAATATATACGAACACTAACAAAACTCTCAACTACTAAAAAACCCAACTTTGAAAAGAATGGGTAAAGTATAAGAACTCAAACTCAAACACATTAATCGAATAAAACACTAATAATTGAGAAGACGATGAAGATACTTCAATAAAAAGAATTGGCTCGATGAATATTCTCAACAACTGTCAGTGTCAGACGCTAAAATCTTTGGTTATGTTCCGGTTTCAATCATATGAAATAAGGAATTCATTCCCACTATCGGTCTTGGTCGAAACTCACGCATGTTAGAAAGAAACAGGTAATTAGAAGTATGTGTATCATTGAAGAAATGTTTTTTTCTCGCGCATGCGCATAGGTATAAAGAAACCGGCGATCTTCTTTTTTTTCGGATTCACGGCAGTTGTCTTTATTACCCATATTGGTATTAATATATATATGTTCGTGTTGGCATCAGTATTGCTTTCACATCGTGTTTTTCCAGCGTTCGTCCTATCCGATCTGTCACACCTCTTATATATGGCATAAAGGCTTTTTCCACAACAGGTTTATTTACAGTTTCCTTCGTGTCCTCTCTCTTGGGTCGTATTGCCCGTTCGAATTCGGCTTCACTATACCCATTCCCTTTTAACGCTTGTTTAAGGTGGTCCAGTTCCTCAGGGAGGTTTTGTGGTTCACAAATGCGGCGGAGCACATCCAGGAAAGAGATTCTCCCTTGGGTTTCCTGCTCCATTGTAAATTGAATTTTAGCGTTAATCGAGTTCAGATGAGACAGAAATACCTTTAGTTGTTCTTCTCCATGCTGCCACACCACGAATGTATCATCAACGTACCGCAGCCAGCAATATGGTTTCAATATTGCTTGCTCTAAGGCGCGCTGTTCGAACTTCTCCATGGAAATGTTTGCCACCACAGGGCTCAGCGGGCTGCCCATTATTGCAGTACCGTCGGTTTGTTCATAGAACACACCGTTCCATTGGAAATATGTCGATGTCAGACAGTGAGCAAACAGTGTGGTTATATCTGCTGGGAATACCTCTCCAATAAGCTGTATTGAAGAAAGTGAAGACTCTGTGTTCACTGATATTTTTACTACGGTGTCGTGACACCGGTGTAACACCTAATTGTCTACGGATGAAAAGACATTTCAAGACACCACATGCAGACAGAATTTACAAACGTACTGAGAAAGCCTTGCTACGAGAAAGGATTCATCAGAATAGAAAGGATGCAGCCCTTGTGGATAGGGACCAAATAAGCCTGACCATCGAATTGAGGAATCAGATGCACGGGAATGATTGGGACAACATCGACCGTCTGATGACAAACAAGGTAGAAAATAAGAGGTTAGCCATAACGAAGCGACATAAGAAGAAGTTCGACAATCTGTTGGAGAAACAGAAAAATCGTCCACCTCAGATCAATGAGAAAACAGTCGTAAATCTATCGGACCGGACATTATCAAAAGATGAGTTCAGCATATTAGCCAAAGGTGGTAACTTCGCCATGACACCGGCTGAAGTACCCTACGAGGACATCATCGCGAACGTCGAAGCTGGAATTCGAAATTTGCCGAATGACATTGCGGAAGAGATACGCATCGAAACATCAAGGATTTTGATGCGAGCGAAACCACCCAAGGCCAACACAACTAAAGGAGAAAGAAATGCGTTGAAACATCTGAACGATGATAAGGATATCTTAGTATTGCCAGCAGACAAAGGAAACTCTACCGTCGTGTTGAACACGAGGGATTACAAAGAGAAAATAGTTAACCTTTTGGATCCAGAAACGTACAAAATAATCAATAAAGACCCGACCGCCGCAGTTATGAGAAAAACTAATCACCTAGTCCGCTCATCAAGCTTAGATGACAACACAAAGAAACTGTTACAGAAATCCGAGGCCCTGCCTCCTCGTCTATATGGCCTACCAAAGATCCACAAGGAAAATGTACCACTGAGACCTATCGTGAATGCAATAGGTTCACCGACCTATGAACTGGCCATGTATCTGACTACCCGGCTACAACCTCTCACAGGCAACACAGACTCATATATTAGGGACTCGGGACATTTTATTGAAAGGATAAAAGACATGAGGCTAGGTCCAGGGGATATACTAGTGAGTTTCGATGTAGTATCCTTATACACGATGGTTCCGGTCAAGGAAACAATACAGCTTATTGGAGAGGTATTCCCAGCAGATATAACCACACTGTTTGCTCACTGTCTGACATCGACATATTTCCAATGGGACGGTGTGTTCTATGAACAAACCGACGGTACTGCAATGGGCAGCCCGCTGAGCCCTGTGGTGGCAAACTTTTTCATGGAGAAGTTCGAACAGCGCGCCTTAGAGCAAGCAATATTGAAACCATATTGCTGGCTGCGGTACGTTGATGATACATTCGTGGTGTGGCAGCATGGAGAAGAACAACTAAAGGTATTTCTGTCTCATCTGAACTCGATTAACGCTAAAATTCAATTTACAATGGAGCAGGAAACCCAAGGGAGAATCTCTTTCCTGGATGTGCTGGTGAACAGACGGGAAAATGGGACCCTGGGGCATAAAGTATACAGGAAACCCACTCACACAGACAGATACCTGAACAAGAACTCCAACCACCAGCCACGCCAGAAGAGAGGTGTAATTAAAACATTAGTGGAGAGGGCCCGCCGCATTTGTGAACCACAAAACCTCCCTGAGGAACTGGACCACCTTAAACAAGCGTTGAAAGGGAATGGGTATAGTGAAGCCGAATTCGAACGGGCAATACGACCCAAGAGAGAGGACACGAAGGAAACTGTAAATAAACCTGTTGTGGAAAAAGCCTTTATGCCATATATAAGAGGTGTGACAGATCGGATAGGACGAACGCTGGAAAAACACGATGTGAAAGCAATACTGATGCCAACACGAACCGTCAGAGATAGTTTAAGGTCAGCCAAAGATCCAAGAGAGCCGTGGGCAACACCAGGTGTGTACCGGATCCCGTGTAGCTGTGGATCAGTCTACATTGGAACCACTAAAAGAAGCATCAAGACACGGCTCTCCGAACACAAGAGAAATTGTCGCCTGGGACAGTCAGACAAGTCGGCAGTAGCCGAGCATGCACTCGGAGAAGGCAATCACGCGATTGCATTTGACGAAACGGAAGTGATTGACAGAACGCAGAGCTACTATCCCAGGTTACACAGAGAAGCGATAGAGATTCACAAACACAAAGACAATTTCAACCGAAAAGAAGAAGGCATACACATCAACAAAGTCTGGTTACCAGCTCTAAAGCACACACGGCCCAAACCAGTCAAGAGGAAACAAGCCACGCCCATCTCCAACACAATAACATCGGACGTCGAACAGGAGAACAGGTATAAAGCCGATCATAACGTCAATGAAGTAGTATCTACTGTGATAACGAGATCATTAATTGCGTCCGTTACCTCACAGACTTTGATAATGCCTACCATAGTCGTAGGCGAAACGTCAGGAATAAAAACCTGTGGACCACGGCCATCAAACCCGGAAAACACCCAAGAATCATTTTCAAGAATGTTGCTGCTCCTCCTTGGTGCTAGCAACTGTTGTTTGAAAAACTTCTGTCAGTTTTTGAATAGTTTCTCGGTCGTAAATTGTAGCCGATATGATCCATTCCATTAGCCGTCGGGTCGATTATGGTTGTCGGACCTTTGGCTAATGACTGTTCAGGTAATAATGGTCGATCTGGTTTGTGGCGACCTGCATCCACCGAAGGACCATTTTCTGAACCGTTTTTCTTTTTGTTGATGAGGGCCCTCCAGACATTTGGTATATTTTGATAGTAGTCTCTTTTGTTTATTTCTCCATGTTTTTCTATCTCGATGGCTTCCCTAATTTGGCGTATCCTGAAATGGTTCACCTGCGCTATTTGCTTTGCTGCCTCGAAATCTATTTTGTGACCCGTCTGGTAGTGGTGTTGAAAGAGGGCGGAAGATGTTCGTTTTGTCCTTATGCTATTTTTTTGTTCCTGCACTCTAGCTGACATTCTCCTATTCGTCTAGCCAATATATTGCTTATCACAGTCCCCGCATGTGATGCTATATACTGCTTGGTTTTCGAGAGGAATCCTGTCCTTTGGTCTCGGTAAGCAAGACGAAATGGTCCATTTCGTATATATATGTATATATATATACACATATAGATCTCACTTATAGTCTGTTTCGACGATGCAAGTTTATCGCTGCAACTCCAGAAAATTGCTTGTATTCATGCAAGTTTTTCGAGTTGCATGAATCTTTTTTGGTGCGATAAGCTGCAGCGACTTAGTTATTTCTATGGTGAATTTGTTGCCGCAAACCACAAATATGTAGTGGCATCATTGTGAAGAATATTAATTTTGAATATTTCAATTATTTTTCGAGACTTGAGGAATCAAGTTGAGTAATAAGGTGATTTAATCACAATATCAATTATTAGAAATGAATGAAATTATATATCAGTTGTGATAATGTAGACGTTCATCTTGGTAACATTCAGTGCTATTTTTTAATATTGGCAATGCAAACTGACAGCTACATGACATATCTCGCAGCGACAAGTCGCCGCGAGAAGTTGCAGCGACAAAATTGCATCGTCGAAACGGGGTGTTATATGTTTTTCCGTGCGCCACTGACCAATAGAACGCGAGATTAATCTGACGTCTGATGAAAACAAACACGACCTACCTCAATGTTTACTTGATTTGAGGTTATGGTTGTTCGTTAGTTGATTTAATTCCTGTGATTTGCCTTGTTTTTCGGAATTTTCCTGTTGTTTTTCCCAATTATAACATAAGTAACAATGGTTGTTAAGTGTTTAGTGAAAGGATGAAAAAACAATAATGTGAAATCATGGAATAAATGTTTTTTAGTCAACAAATGTTCCAATTGAGACAACGGTTTTGACTGATGGATTCTAATGGTTTATTTATTTTTTATTTAATTTATTGTTTCCAAAAACATCACAGTTTCCATAACAAGTAGTTTGAGTTTGCTACATTGAAAAAAATATTTCAACTCTGAAGTAGTGCTTTGTTTTCCTTCATTTTCTTCGGTCTAGAAAAGTCAAGATCTTTCACTCGTCCTGGTTCTCCAGGAACATCTTTAGGTGGCATCCAATAAGCTTTCACCCCTGTTCTAGTAACATCTTCTTGCTTTCGCATTGCATTGTCAATCGAAAACAAAACAGCTGCGACATGTGTACATACTTCACCAAAGCCTGCAATGCAATTACAAAGAGCACTTTCGACTGTGCCATCCTTATCAGTTATGATCCATGGGGTAAGTAATTTTGCATTCAGTCTTTGAGAATGCATAACCTGAAAAACATTGAAGTGTTACATATCAACTAGAATATTTGTGTAACTTGTTGATAATTGATCTGGTGAATTTCAAAATGTTGATGATTATTTTTTTCGAGGAAAATGAGATTACAAAGTTCTTGAATATTTATGAATGTAGATAGGGCATTTTCAAGTTATTTTCACTTTTCTTACAAATATTCATTCAAATATAGATAAAATAGAGTAACTGACTTACTTGTCCTAAAACCAAGATGGGTTTTTCAAAATGCTTGACAAATATTTTCCGAACCCATCCACAAGCTTCCTGATTGTAAGCCTCCAAACCTTTGTAAGCTTTCATTTCACTGAGTGTATATGCACTTTTAGTGTGAATTAGCTAATTGACAATATCTGGATACATGATATGTGGAACCATTGAGAGCTCGGTAGAAAACTCTTCGAAATCAACATGAGGATCAATACCCAAAACTGATATTTTAGATGAATATCTTCTACGATGAGTTTCGTCGAGAGTCGAATGATATTCAGATAGATCACTCATCTTAAGGATCTGAATACAGGAAGCACAGAAAAGTAATGAGCTTGGAAGGGTATGGTCACCTCATTTTATAGCAGATTCCATAATTACTGAAACAAATCAATTAAGAATCCAGGTAGAGATCAAGATGTTATCATGTATCATTTCAGTGAATTGAATAAAAAATGATAATTACTATGGTCTTCATAACTACCTACTTCATTTACCTGGGTAAAATGCAGATTTTATTCCATGATTTTAAATTGTAGTTTTTTCATCCTTTCACTCGGCACTTAACAACCATTATCCTTTATGCTGGAACATGGAAAAACATTTTTTAACAGGGAAATTCTGAAAAACAATCAGCAAATCACAAAAATCATAACCTCAAACCAAGTAAACATTGAGGTAGGTCGTGTTTGTTTTCATCAGACGTCAGATTAATCTCGCGTTCTATGTTCTATCGAAAATTAGCAGCCAATTTCACAGTAGTGTTATCTAAATTGAGGTTATGGTTTTTTATTATGATTTCAAAATGTCAAAGTAAAAGTGATATGTAACGAAAATTTGCAAAGTAATTCCGAAATAATGTTTTTGCGCACTTCACGCCTTGTTCGGAATGTTGGATCTGCTTTTCTGAACACCAAGGCTAACGTTAAACCGTTAGACATTAAGTCGGAAATAAATATCACCAGTCAGTGTGTAGAGCGGCTCAGAAAAATCTCAGAAAGCCCCAATGACTTTTTGAGAGTGACCGTTGAAGGTGGAGGTTGTTCTGGCTTCCAATACAAATTCGATCTCGACACTAGAATCGAAGAGGATGATAAAATATTTGAGAAGGATGGCGTTAAAGTGGTTGTTGATTCAATTTCGTTGGATTATATAAAAGGTTCTACATTGGACTATCAGGAAGAACTCATTAGGTCTTCTTTCAAGATTGTAAATAACCCGCTTGCTGAAAAAGGCTGTTCTTGTGGGGCCTCTTTCGCTGTACGTCTGGACTAGAGGATTGTGGAATGCTATTTAAAATCTGTATAAAAATTGTTTTTAATTCATAGTAATAAATTATTGTTGTATAGTTTTATGTAAACTAATGCCCTAATTATTTGATGAAATATTAAGTAAATGATTTCACACATAAGACGGGTGAATGAATAAGCACAATTTAGTGGATATTTCAAGAGTTCATAGCATAATCGATAAAAGTTAAATATATTTTATTCAATTTGCTCAATTATTCTCATGCATTATGAGATGTGCACAAATTGAGAATGTCAGGCTTGGAATTCTGAATATGCCTTTGTCACATGTAGGGACAGTAAACAGACAATGACCATTTCATGAAGAGGAAAAAGAATTATAACTTATAAATTATGCATTATATTCAGGAAACCACATTTATTATTAGATAAATGCAAATAATCGGGAATTACACATTGACCACTAAATTGTGCTTATTTGTACACTAAACCCACCTTATATTTATGTGTGGTTCACAACCATTTTCCTTGAATGGAAAATTCTAAAAGGCAAATATTGTTTTAAATAAAATTTCGAAAGATACCATTACATGCTTGTTTGATCAAAAACATCTTCAACACCAACTATAGCTGTATTTCTTGATTTATCAGAAGCTTCTGATATATAGTTTCATATGAATTGCTACTCATAAAATTAGATAATTATGGATTTCGAGAAAAAAAAATTCAAAATATCAAAAACAGTATGGTGAAATTCTGTGTAAACCAAAAATATTTGATGAGGGAGAAGCTGCAATGATCGAGAGCTACTATTAGTGCTGTAGCTTTTTCTTCTTCGCCCCATCCATTAGTCACTGCCGCAGCCTCGACGGTAGTCGACGATACATGGACCAAGAAGACTTCATCAAAAGTCGGTGGTTTCACGGAAATACCTGATGTGGCGATCTTGGTTCTGGAGAAGGGCTTTCATCTCCTCCCGCACTGCATCCAATTTCCTCACGACCTCGTCGATTTTCTTGACGTCTCCCTTTAGGTCTTCTTTCAGATGTACTCTTAGTTCTCCTTCCAGTTCTTCCATTCGTAGGTACTTCGGTTTTGTGTAACTCATGCTCGAAGAACTTGCCTTGATATTCTGGAACGTTCTGGAAGTCTGCTTTCCATTATTTTTCTATCAGAACCAATTCATTCTTTTGTTCTTTCACTTTCTTCTGTTCTAGAATTGTCTGGATCGCTTCTTGTCGTTCTCTTTTTTCACGTTCTCGTGCAGGCGCTGTAGTCAAAATACTATTGAAACTTGTTACTGAATCCAGTAGAAATTATTTTGGGTACACGGATAGTTTTTGGATGGGACTTTGAGAAAAAATTGTTCTGCATGCGAGCATTTTTGGAAAGTGGGGAAAATTTCCGGGAAAACTCGGAAAATCTGTATTGCATTCATAACTTGATTGAAAATTTCGATATAATGTATAGGAATAAACTTATAGGGCGTGCAAAAAAGTTGTTCGCATGTTTTTTCCAAAATTGCTTCATATATATATATATATATATATATATATATATATATATACAGGGTGGCCCACCACATTCGCCTCGGTATTTCTACGAGAAATGAAGAGAGTTAGGGAAAAAAATTTAGCACAGTCATATGTGGGTTCATGAGGAGCATATTTCAAAATTATTTTGAAATATATAGGGTGACCCACAAAAAAATTACATACCAAAGTTATATTTTTTCTTATGGAACACCTTATATTTCTTCATATTTTTCGATACTATAGACAAAATAAAGGTTAGTTACTATTATATTTCCTATACCTAAAACTAACCGTTTCTGAGAAATTTTGAGAAATTCAAAAATACAGATCATAATTTGAAAATTGTTTTCACCCTGTAACGTGTAACAAGATGCTCGTGATTAAATGTACTGCTTAGCTCAAAGGTTAAAGTTAACGACTACATGCAATTTTTAATGCAATATTATACAGAGTGGTGAAAAAAATTGCCTCAAAATTTGGACACACATTTAAATGAATAACTTCTTAAAGTTGAATGGAACACCCCGTATTTAGTGGCGTAATTTGACGCATAATTAGATTCCCTTCAATACTATATTAGGGTTCCCTATACCTATCTCTTTTGATTTTCACACAAAAGGCGTTTTTATATTTCACTTATGAGTAAGTTTTTTATCTTAAAAATGAAACACACTGTATTGTAATGAAAAGCAAAAAAGCATTTTTGAAGTCATTTTATCGAACAATTAAGAATCTTAAATAGTTTATTATTTAAATAAATGTTCAAAATGGTGTCCATTATTCCCGATGCTTAGGCGAACTCTTTCTTGAAATGAGTGCTGAACTGTGGATAACATATTTTGCGGTATTGAACCGAACGCTGTTCTTATTCGTACTTTCATATCCTGAGGTGTCGTTGGCTCTGTATCGTAAACAATACTTTTGATATATCCCCATAAAGAATAGTCGGGACTTGTAAGGTCCGGAGACCTGGCTGGCCAGTTCTGTGGACCTCCTCGTCCTATCCATCTATTTGGATATTGTCGATCTAGCTCGTTTCTAACACGTCTATCAAAGTGTGCAGGAGCACCATCTAGCTGCATCCACATCCGTTGACGAATATTAATAGGCATACTTTCCAACAGCACAGGCAAATTATCCCTAATGAATCCGAGAAACATGACGCCGTTTAAGTGACCATCAAAAAAGTAAGGACCTACTACTTGCGTTCCAATTATTCCACCCCACACATTAACAGATCATCTGTGCTGGTGATCAAGGGTTCTGAAAATATTAGGGTTTTCGTCACTGTAATAGTGAAAGTTATTTCTGTTAACTAATCCGTTGTTATGAAAAGTTGACTCATCGGAAAAAAGCACATTATAAAAAAAATGTTCTTCATCACCAAACTTTTCCAAAAACCCATAAAAAAATTCAGTCGTCGATCATAATCTTCTTCAAAAAGCTGTTGATGTAGTTCAATGCGATACGGGTGGAATTTGTACTTTTTAATTATTCTTTGGATACTCTGTCTGCTTAATCCAGTTGTTTCGCATATTTTTCGCTGACTTGTGTGAGGCTGTTCAACTAGAGATAACATCACTAAATATTCATTTTCCTCATTTCAAG
Organism: Zygogramma bicolorata; assembly: GCA_032362365.1. Lineage (NCBI taxonomy): Eukaryota > Metazoa > Arthropoda > Insecta > Coleoptera > Chrysomelidae > Zygogramma > Zygogramma bicolorata. The sequence goes on along the minus strand of JAVJAQ010000014.1, from coordinate 60,599 downwards.
TAACTGGTTTTTGCCGTTCTTGTATATTATAAGATACACTGCCTGTTCTTTGGAAAAGCTGCAACAATTTTTCCAATGAACGCTTGTTAGGATGACTCCTGTGAGGATACCTTTGGGCATATACTCTTGACGCCAATAAACAGTTTTCTTCACCCTCACCGATTATTAAAATCATATCAATTCGTTCTTGCTGGGGATAAGTTCTCATTTTATAATATTTCAAAAAGACAATTTTAAACTAGTTTAAGACAATGATAATGGTTTGATTAACAAGTTGTCGCTGTCAAATATTTTTTGTTTCATAATAATAATTAACGTCATCTAGGCCAGAGCCTACTTTTATCGAAAATATAGTATAATAGGTTTTATAGAAAATCGTAAATGTATGTTCTTTTACTCCCACCCGTAAATATGCTGATTTCTTGATAGTTTACTAAACGGATAAGTTGGCAATTCCAGTCAACTGTACGGATATGAGTTCATATCCACATTGGTTGGAAAATGAATTCCACAAGCACAGAGAACAAAATACTTGTTGCTAGGGTACTCGCCTATGGCATCGTGCCCAAACTTCGTCCTCGTGCGATATGGCCACCATATCCACTCTTGTTGTACAAACTACTATTTTATTTACCACATATTGTAATTTTGTTATTTTTTTCAATATGAAGTCTAATATATTTGCTAAGAAACAAGCGAATTCAACATATTTCGCCTCATTAATTGAGACGCATCTTATTTTAAAGAATGCTGTAATATTTCAGAAATGGCAATTCATTTGAGTTTTTACATTTGCCTGCATTTTACTTTAGACACACCTTATTTTCGAAAATTTAAACTTGTGCTTTTAGCGAATCTACGTATTCCTTAATAAAAATGTTTATTAAACGCATTCTAAGCTTTTTATTATAATACAGTGTGTTTCATTTTCAAGATGAAAAAATTACTCATAAGTAAAATATAAAAACGCCTTTTGTGTAAAAATCAGAAGAGATAGGTATAGGGAACCCTAATATAGTTTTGAAGGGAATCTAATTATGCGTCAAATTACGCCACCAAATACGGGGTGTTCCATTCAACTTTAAGAAGTTATTTAATTAAATGTGTGTCCAAATTTTGAGGCAATTTTTTTCACCACTCTGTATAATATTGCATTGAAAATTGCATGTAGTCGTTAACTTTAACCTTTGAGCTAAGCAGTACATTTAATCACGAGCATCTTGTTACACGTTACAGGGTGAAAACAATCTTCAAATTATGGTCTGTATTTTCAAATTTCTCAAAATTTCTCAGAAACGGTTAGTTTTAGGTATAGGAAATATAATAGTAACTCACCTTTATTTTGTCTATAGTATCGAAAAATATGAAAAAATATAGGGTGTTCCATAAGAAAAAATATAACTTTGGTATGTAATTTTTTTGTGGGTCACCCTATATAATTCAAAATAATTTTGGAATATGCTCCCCATGAACCCACATATGACTGTGCTGAAATTTTTTCCCTAACTCTCTTCATTTCTCGTAGAAATACCGAGGCGAATGTGGTGGGCCACCCTGTATATATATATATATATATATATATATATATATATATATATATTTATGCACAGATATCAAAGTGAGGACATTACCCTATTAACACGAAGTGAGGACCGGGAGAAGGAACAAAGACGCAAACTTCAGCTTTCCACTATGTTTTCAACATGGACTTAGCAATAGAAAAAAGTAAAATATATTCCTGAAATGTTATCGAGTATGGTGCGAGTATATCGTTTCCAAAGTGAGGACTTTTTACGTCGCTATTGATGTGAGCCCCGTATTATTTCACCTTTCAAAGTGAAAAACGAGGACCATTTTGAGTGTATATATCCATATAACTCAATAAATGAGGTCCCTACAGTGTTGTCAATAGCAATTTCTTCGAATGGTTGTTTTCTGTGAATTCGTTGTAGGGTATAGACATTTTTCATTCTCTCTGATTCCAGTTTACAAGATAATCCAGATTCGTCAACTATAACTTTGAATTCCAAAATACAAATTTGAATTTTTCGTTGCAAATCGATGTTTGTAAAAATTCATTTTATATTCGATATTCTTGAAGTTACGGTTCTGATAATCCACCGAATGAAAGCGATAGTCATGTTCCTCTGTATCCTATGGTTTTGTGGATATGGGACAATGGATGATATATTTGTCAACTCAACTGAAGGAAAGTGCAAAAAACCTGCAGCTTGTATATTCCATGTCAGTTATTGATTAAAAGTTGAGATTGGAACCTTTGGTGTGAAAGTTGAAACTTTTCCTGCCCTAACTTCAAACTGATATTTTTACACTCCACGCGCGTTTCGCTGACAAGGTTAGCATCTTCAGGAGAAGAAGGAAGAGTATCAATGCGCGTCGAGTGCAAAAATATCAGTTTGGTGTTAGGGTAATTTATCTTTAGGAGAAATTCCAGTTATTGGTGTATTCGATGAAATTTTTTGTAGAGATCAATTATTATGCTTACACCAAAATGATATTATATGCACTCGACGCGCGTTTCACTAACTAGGTTAGCATCTTCAGTATAAAAAAATTGATACCAAATCTAAAGACTTGGGTAGCCCTTTATATTTTAGTCCGATATGGACTCCGTCTGTTGAAGACGTTTATTCTGTTACTATTGATTATTCTAATTAATTCATTAAAACTAATCGTTGTAATGAATTTCTCAACAATGAATTGAAAAGCGGACTGAAAGGATTAGGTGCTTTGTCACCATTCATGCCATTTTTACATTTTGCTATTTCTAGACTTTCACATATGCATCAAGTAGCTTTGTGTCATGCACATGCCTAATCAGTTTCAGATTGCTTGCACCAAGTTTGTGGTCATTGTCTAGAGCAAGTTGAACGACACTGGATTTCAATAGCTCGCCGGCTCTGGACAATGTATTTATTTTTGCGAGCAATTGATACCTGTTCCAAGGAGCACTTTGCACACATGAGATACGTCTACTCTGATATAGACAATAACCACAAAATTGGTGAAAGCAATCTGAAACTGATTAAGCTGTGCTTGCACAAGGCTACTTGATGCATGTGAGAGTCTAGAAATGGCAGAATCTAAAAAAAGCATGAATAGTGACAAATGCCATATCTCTTTCAGTCCGCTTTTTAATTCAATGTTGAGAAATTGATTTGTATAATCAGTAGTAATGAGTTAATTTGAATAATCTGAAACAGGGCCCTCAAGCCCGAAAAACTTCGTTAAGTATATAGAGGACCACTCTAGACTTTAGATTCAGTATCAATTTCCTTCTCCTGAAGATGCTAACCTTGTAAGCGAATCGCGAGTCGAATGCAAATAATATAATTTTGGTCTTATGGTGATTGATCTCTATAAAAAGTTTAAACTTTCACACAAAAGTTCCCAATGTCATGCCGATTGAGACAATTTTCGGGGTTTCAATATTTCAATATTTTCGTCAAATATTCGGAATCTTTTTCATTTTTTGTATTTTATCGCCTTATAAATCGAGAACGTTGAATTTTCATTGAACGCTTCACTTACAGAATACTGATTAATTATAGGCGAGATTTTCAGTATCAATTTGGCAATAGGTAATGACCACCTCGAAAAAAATAATAATAATGTATTCTCACCGCCTTTTCCAGCAAAATTCTCGAGCAAAGTGGCAACTGCAACTAAACTGAAATTGTTTATCGTGAAGAAAATAGGTTTGATGAATTCACTTACGAAATCGAAGGCTGCTTGTGATGTTGTAATTTTAGGAAGAATCATTACTTTGATGAGCAAATATAAAAGAATGATCTATCTGCTCTAACTGTTGGCGTATAATTCTAAAATCAGTTCAAGCTCAGACTTACTTATTTCGATATACTCTTTGAAGTTGGTAACAGGGTTGAAGGATGGAAGTAATGAAAATTGTTCAGCTCTACTATTTTTCATCCCATTCAATTGGCGAACTGAACATCAATACTCTTTTCGAATTGCAATAAAACACAATAAAATTTTAGATGAATATATTTGGGAGTTATACCTACAGAGTAAAAAACTGGTACTCTTTCAGTATGGTTCGCAATTCTTTTAGTGGAACTGCAACTCAGAATAAATAACAAAACATATCTTTCCCTTCTTAGTTTAGTTTTTTGAAGTTTCGAACCTACCACAATCTGAAAAAATAAGAATTAATATTGGAATCTATACAAGTGTAGAAGGTCAGATTTTTAATCTACCCCGATAAGTTGCTGCGTAATTTAATTTAACAAATCTTCAACAAATGTTAAGAACGAAAATTATCAAAAACGAATATTCATTTGCCTTCGAAAAAAAAAAAATTGCAAAGCTTTGAGAACGGAAGAGGATTTGACTTCCGAAACATTAACGATGAGTATTTTTATATATTATATATTAGTTCTTGTAATTTTTTGATTGGCAAATCTAAGTTATACGAAAAGTTGCTGACTAATCGAACTTGTTCTATCCAGAAACCAAAATAAAAAAAAACTACGGAGAAAATATTTATCCACCACAAAAAATGACATTCATATAGTACTTAAAAAGTATTTCAAGTGAATGCCGACAGAAACAATAATCCCCCTTCCCTTTCACCAGATCCCTATCCTCTACAGAGCAAGCAATGACTATAATTATTGAAGTATCGAGTAGCAAGGAATATGATGCTTACTGACCTTTCTTCTTTTCCTCCTCTTCAGTGTAAATGTGTTTTCTCATGCCTATCGAGTTAGTGTGGTGAAACGATTTATCCATCATTTTGCATTCAGTAGGTTGAAACATTTTATATAGAAAAAGGTTCGGAGAAAAGGTATGCCCGATATGTTCACCACGTTTAATCGCACTTCCATTTCAGTCATGTTAAATTGGTAAATATAACAAGGATACAATTCAAATATTTTATCATTTTACGTCATTTTGTGAGGCATAATCCAAACCAACATGGTTCCGACTCCGCCATTCGACATATTTCATTAGGTAAAGTTATATTGTCTTTCTAGATTTTTCGTTTCGGTAGCCAGTTACTTTGGGCTACTTCTGTTCAAAGGAAAATCACGTAGAAATAAATATATTGTAGCATCATTCAGTTGAAATATTAGTATCGTCTTCAGGAGGGCTATGATTTTTTGAGAGATCTAGAAAATATTTCTGAAATGATACGTATTATCATAAGTTTTTATCATCAAGTTCACATTGCAGGAAAAAAATCCCAAGTCACCATTTTTAAATAGGACTGAAGCTATTGTTCTTGGACTTTCCCACATCAAATTTTCAATGTTAAAGCAATTCCGAAAAAGCTTGAATTCCTCTCGTGCGAAGGAGAGGCTTTCAATTTGAGAGATATTAAGAGTTCGCAGAAATTTCTGTAAGAGGTTATGAGGTTGAGGTTTTGAAATAAAAAACTGAATCTTAACTTGAATACTATATTCAACAATGAAAGAAATAAAAGGGAACGGTAACAAAATAAAAAAGAAATTCGACTGATTAAAGGAAATGAAATAACGCGATGTACTGAAGGTACTAAGTATACGTGGAAATGGAATGAAAAATTTTCAAGTCCTCAAGAATCTACTGCTTACCTAACAACAAAGTCAATGGACGTGCCTTCGCCGTAATGCTATAGTATACGGAGAATGATTGCAATACGTAGCTTGGCCGACGCCTTCCGGCCACTACTAGAATAAAATTTAAAAAATATCAGAGCCACCGTGTATACTTATTTTTGGCTTACCTTTTCCTAAAATTCGAATAGATACGTACATTATTCTCACCGCTGCCTTCCTAAATCGTTTCGGCTAATCCTTGGGCTGGTATTCCCAGTTCATCAGGGTAACCCTACATCATCGGAGATGAGTAAGCCTCTGAAGAAGCTGGCCACTCGCGCTAGCGAAACGTCAGGAAGAAATTCCAAAGAACGACGGCCTTCAAGCCCGAAGAGAAGTAGTTATACTTATAACCCTACAAGTTATCAAACTGTCGTGGTTAAGCTCACTTCACGGAAAATCTATTATTTTTCTTGGTTACGGCGTACGAATTTATATCAATGATTTCTTACTTGAACTGCTCGATATCCGCTCGACTTCAAACACTATTCATTCCCTTCGCAGAATAACTTAAAACTAGCGCTAATTTTACGAGGTCCGACGTTTAAATTCTCAGAATCATGAATATTACTATTCTGAAAAAAAAAACTACGATACATATCTCTGCTGGCTATTACAATATCGTCAAACTTTTCGCATTCGGCAATTCCATCGCAATGCATCAGACGAGTGCAATCTCTCCACCCTCATGTTGCCTGGAAACGTGTCGTACGTACGTGTTTCTTGTAGGCACTGTCACTCTTCAAAGACTCCAAGCTTCGAAATCCCTTGCCAAAGAAAGTTTTTCCCGTGTCTTAGGATAGGATGATGTTCATTTCAATTATTATTAAGTAATTTATTCTATTATATATGAGTCTGAATAGTTGCTTTTTTCTGAGAGTTTTGGTTAGTGGAAGAAGTGACCCGAGCTTTCGCTGTTTGTGATGTAAAATGGGTCTCAATATAAATATAGCTATTTCTATATTTTTATATCAATTCTCGAAAAAAAAATTGTACTCAATTAATTTCTTTATACTTGCATGAATTCTCAGGCTAATAGTAAGGACATGTTTGATTTCCGCAACGGTATCTTATAGATCCGTCTTAACACATGTTGCCAGTTTTACGGTCCTCACTCTGTGTATCGTAAGTTATTCTATACTAGATACAATATACATGGTTGAAAAGTATACATCTGAGTCAGCGCCCTCACACGGAAATTTAATGAACTAAAATTACAGTATACTGCATAAAATGAGGTCCAGTTTAATTTTTGTAGAACATGCTTCCCACCACCTATACATTTGTCAGAAGAAATCTTACGCTCTTCGACAAAGTGAGGCCCGTATACGGTCCTCACTTTGTACCGGACCTCACTTCAACCGTGATTTCCCTTAACGAATGGCTCACTTTACCAGCAGGGAGATAATATATATATATATATATATATATATATATATATATATATATATATATATATATATATATATATATATATATACCGTGTGACACAGACTCATGGTACACCCCTGTTTTCTCCTTTGTTTTTCTAGCTATATTTTTGAAATTCGGAACATTGAATATGCTCACTGAACAGCATTTCTCGACAAATCTGAAAGAAAAAAGCAACTTCCAATTTTTCCGGAAATGACATCAACTTTCGATTCTTGAATGGGACACCCTGTATATTGTTACATGATCGGCTAGGGATGATCATGAGGAATCCAACGATACCAGGTTTGATGATGTTATCTCCAATGACTGCGGAGATATCGCCATTTATATTATCCATAAGCTCAACGAGTAGGAGAGAGAAACTTTTTCTGGCGGGTCAATCCAATTCCCTCTCCCACTCATTGAGCTTATGAATAAAATAAATGTCGATATCTCCGTAGTCATCGGAGATAACAGCATAAAACCTGGTATCGTTGGATTCCTCATGATCATCCCTAACCGATCATGTAACAATATACAGGGTGTCCCATTCAAGAATCGAAAGTTGATGTCATTTCCGGAAAAATTGGAAGTTGTTTTTTTCTTTCAGATATGTCGAGAAATGCTGTTCAGTGAGCATATTCAATGTTCCAAATTTCAGAAATATAGCTAAAGAAGCAAAGGAGAAAACGGGGGTGTACCCTGAGTCTGTGTCACACGGTATATATATATATATATATATATATATATATATATATATATATATATATATATATATATATATATATATATATATATATATATATATATATTTCATATTTACAGATTTCAGCGTGAACAACTCGGGAAAAATAAGATTTACCCCGACGAATTCATGAACTAAACGGTATTTTAATGCAATTTCCTCCACGATTCTCATCTCTGGAACTGAGTCGGCCCAAATTTACGCACCACGGTCTACTCGATCGAATGATGCCTGATTCGCACGGCGTAGTTGAGAAAGGTGAAAATTGCCGCTTGGATTTTCAGAATAAAACCGGACTGAGATTTCCAATCAAAAAATAAAAGTGACTGCGAGAAAGAGCAGATTCTCAACAACAGTGTTTCACGTTTATGTAGCTATAGTCTATAAAATAAAAACGCGAGTCTTGTCAGAAAAATGTTGATGCAATTTAGGAAATTTCCGGAAAATATCGAAAATGAATGAAAACTTTGTCATCAGAGGTTTTTCAGATATCTTTAGTATGTCTTAGCAATAAAATTCTTCACTTTGGTGTTTTTACGTCGGTTGCAAAGACATAAGTCCTGAAAAATGAGCGAACTAATAAATAACGGGTACAGAAAAATTTGATTCAGTTAGGACCAAGATAAATAAATAATGAATAATGTTATATCTAATTTGACACTGCGAATCTATGAGCAAACTAAGCTTGTCGAGATAATTTGACGAGAAAACTTAAAAAATGGGACATTTGTATTATTTGTTCATCATAGATCATTATTTCACCTCCAAATATCAAATACATCCATTAATGCCGGCACCCGCCAAACAGGGTAGTCTTGACTGACTAGTTGAGGAAAAGCGGAATGTTTTGTGAGGATGCAGTCAAAATGCTGGGCTGTTGTAAACGTAAACTCTTTGTTATTTGGTCGAGCTTTCGAGAATGTTCATTCTCTTTTACATAACCTCACGTTAATGTCTTGAAATAATTTGCCGAAAAAGGGAAGATACACCGAACACTTATGCTTGGTTCATAGACCAAACTTTTACTTTTAATTTATATTTTACTCCAAGAAAGTTCACAATGCTGATAAATGAAGGCGTTCATACCCGACATGTTAAAGTAAAAGTGTCGCGTATGAACGCTTCTATTGATTAGCATTGTGAGAACTTCTGTGACGACCGGGTATCGTTGGTTGGCAAAAAGGCGAGCGGTCCTTGAGATGTTAAATACCCAGTCGCACATGATTATTTTTAGTTCGTGAATTCCTGGTGGAAATAATAACAATTGGCGGAATTTTCAACAGTTTTTAATTTGTTTAGGATAAGCGGCATCTCGAACATTCAACAAATAAGGCAGGGAGTACATAAGGCCCAAAATCGATGATTAGAAAATACAAAATACGTCGACAAGTCAATAGAACTCACATAATTTCGTTCATTACAATCTCGTACGGACATGGTACATAAATAATCATATCATCGCTTCGACTTTAACGGCTAGACTTACACATTTTGAGGAGCGATTCTGAGTGTTCTTCAGTTTAACGTTTAGCACTTCTAGCGACTGATTTATTACTGCACTGAGTTGTTTGGTTACCATCATTACTGTACTTTCAGGTATAAATTACATCACTCACTTGAACAATAGAATTTTGATACGAGCCACTAGACTCATGACTACTGTACTGATCTTGACTGAACTGAACTTTACTGACTGGCTGACTTGACTCTACTGATGAATTTGAAATTCGCAAATGTTTTTATATCCCCCATCGAACAAAGAAAGATTCCTTTGAGTTGCGAATTTCGCAAGCTTTAGGAAGTGGCTTGAACAGCTGCCCCATTAGATTTTATGAGTTTCAAAACAATGCATAAATAAGTCGTAAAAATTGCGACATTAATTGCCTAGCTCCCCATTACTTTTTATGGTTTTCAAAACATCGCATAAATAAGTCGTAGAAATTGCGACATTATTTGCCACGAGTTTCGGTATTGAGGTCACACGTATTAATTACCTCCCCCACTATCAACTCGAGAGTGGAAGGCTTTTATGTTTCGGTCCATTTCGTGTGTGCTGGTATGAAGGTAAGGATCGAAAATTTTAATATTCTGTATAATTCTTTAATACAAACTTCATTGAATATTTCGGCCAATTGTCGAAATTTTGATTTAGAATTAATTATGCAAGCGTTTCGGGAATTCTTCAAAAGTGTTAATACTTTATATTATGATTTTGAAAATATAAACAAAATTTTCCTTTTTGTTTCACTTGAGTGAATACATAGTTAAACTTGAAGTTTTAACATGAACGGATTTTGAAACAAAACTTAATTAGAAAGCTTTTCCTTGAATGAAGACTTTATGGAAACGAGTATTTTTTGTGAATTTATTTCCTTTGTTGACGGTGGCACCACACTTCCTTAAAGTAAAAACTAAATTAAAAGTGAAAGTTTGGTCTATGAACCAAGCATAAGTGTTCAGTGTATCATCCTTTTTTCGACACATTATTTATTGAAGGATAAAAATACACTAGATCTGTCAAAAATTGCACGAGTATTTCCAAAATAATGGGGAAGATGACCCAAAGCTTTTAGTAGGTGGCAGCACGACTGCATGTGCCTATAACGAGTGACTTTGCAGGTTATGTTTTATTTGAATTAGGCATTCCAGATACTTGTCAAAAATGTCAAATAAATCGAAATGAACCAATCGGCGGCATCTGCCCCCCAGGAACTTTCGTTTGTTTTCTTTTTTATAAGTGTTGTGATTGGTTAAAACTGGTATTTGCTCCCCAGACATAACCTGATCTGGAATGCCTAATTTTAATGAATATTTTCAAAAGATACTTAAGAATCATAAGGATGTTTTCTCCAACCAATAGATATGGATGTTTGTCTGTACCAGAACTGAAAAGTTTGTTGAGGGAACGTGGTGGATCCCTCAAAGGAAAAAAAAATAGATCTGAGTGAAAGGTAAAAAATTCAAACTGATTACAGAGGTGTTTCGATAAAAATCATCATAATAACCATATACTAGCCCTGCTACGTTCTTTTGTAAGTGACTGGAGCATAATCTAGAATGTTCAGAAGCCTGAAAGCTCTTTCTTTTCAGGGCTACTTCCCACTGCTTTTTCAGTTTTGTTTCTTTTGGAAATAAATGCGTACCTACATTTTTACATCCGAATGCACTACATAAGACCATTTTATGTCGATTTCAAATCTTTATATTATTAATTATTGCAAAGAAGGGACGTATAATGTTTTGAATTGTTGTCATTTGACTTGAGAGGCTGTCAAAGGTACATGCAGCGGTGGCGCTCCTAGAGGCAGAGTTTTGCAGCCGTCATCCCCATTCGCGAGTAGCGGTTATATTGGAGAAATTGTGTTCTGATTATAACAAATTTTTGATGACAGTGAGAGAAGCGGTTAGTTTCACAAAATGCACTACCCTCGTCGTTAATTTAAAGACTAAAACCCCCATGTGTTACTGACTCTGATAGGCCTACTTATATTAGGGCGCAGAAAAATCCTGTCATTGGTAAAAAACGGAGCTCCAATATATAAAAATTTGATATCGCTGTACCATTTATTCATTTGTATACACTGTGCCATCAGATGGTTAACGCTAGTGCTTCAACCCAGCCAACACATCTGTGACATGACATCCCTGCGATGTCACTATCAAGTAACACTGAGACATTACTTTTGTTAGGCCGCTGCGATGTACACATTTGGCATGTAACTATTGCGATATCGAGTTGATGTGATATTTGTGACATCCAGTAGATATCACTCTTATGATGTCCAGTAGATATAATTTTGGTAATATCCATGAAATATCAATGATACAGAATACAGGCCTGCCAATATTTCTGGGTAGATTTCAGAATATATCCCACATATTGAAGGCAGAAAGTACGTCGCAGATTGATAGAGAAATAAATCGCAGAGTCATCGCACATCTTGTCGCAATTACGTCGCAAAATTGATCTCAATTTTGGCACATAATTTGTCGCAATTTTGTCACAAAACTTGTCACAATTTGGTCACAAAACTTGTCGCAATTTCGTCACAAAACTTGTCGCAGTTGTGTCACAGGCGATGTCGCCTGAGTGTGACATCGCGACATGTGACCGACGTAAATGCAAATTCCCTGCGACAAGTTTTGGGACGTCACACGCCTCGTCGTGATATCGCAGGGACGTCTCTGCGATGTAACTGTGTTGGCTGGGAATTTATCAGGTAGATTAGGTTGTTGGGGAACTAGCCCATGGCCCGACTCACTGCGACTTTTTCAGATCTATTGTGATGCTCTTTGGTTATTAGAGCTCATTGTCTAGCTTGATCTCTTTTATGATACTCCATAGCCTTGACACTGACCTCTTCATAACTTCATATAGCTAGCAGCCTCTGGTATCTCCCCAGCCAACACAGTTACATCGCGGAGACGTCCCTGCGATATCACGACGAGGCGTGTGACGTCCAAAAACTTATCGCAGGGAACTTGCATTTACGTCGCTCACATGTCGCGATGTCACACTCAGGCGACATCGTCTGTGACACAACTGCGACAAGTTTTGTGACGAAATTGCGACAAGTTTTGTGACATAATTGCGACAAATTTTGTGACAAAATTTAAATCAATTTCGCGACGTAAGATGTGCGATGACTCTGCGATTTATTTCGCTATCAATCTGCGACGTACTTTCTGCCTTTAATATGTGGGATATATTCCGAAATCTATCCAGAAATATTGGCAGGCCTGTATTCTGTATCATTGATATTTCATGGATATTACCAGAATTATATACACTGGACATCATTAGAGTGACATCTACTGGACATCATAAGAGCGATATCTACTGGATGTCACAAATATCACATCAACTCGATATCGCAATAGTAACATGCCAAATGTGTACATCGCAGCGACCTAATAAAAGTAATGTCTCACTGTTACTTGATAGTGACATCGCAGGGATGGCATGTCACAAATGTGTTGGCTGGGTCTTCCCGCATCTTATATGTCTAAGCCTTGCTATCGCTTTGCGTTCACAGAGCACACAGTACAGTTTTTTCCTCTTGCCAGAACCTGCATTGGCTTTCTTCTGTCAAACCCATGTTGCTTATATGTTTCCTGGGCCGGCTATGCCCCGTTAGTAGACCCACCACTATCCTTACGGTTGTGGTTTAGCAGGTCCTCCGTGAATCTAAACTCTTTCGCCTGCCTTATTCCTGGGAGGTTATTTCACCAATCTATCGATTCGACTTGCATCTATGAATTGATGGATGTCTTTATAAATGCTTTTGCTACCCAGCAGAAGGTTTCTGGACTGATCACAGCCTTAGGCTAGATTCAGACAGATCCGAAATCCGATCGTACGACGATCCGCTAGCTTTCTGATTGGTCTGAATTTGAATTTAGACCAATCAGAAAGCAATCGGATCGTCGTACGATCGGATTTCGGATCTGTCTGAATTCAGCCTTATGCGCCTTCACGGGCTATAGCATCTGTTATGAGAAATAGTACACCGAACATACCTAGGTTGATGAACAACGAACAGACCTGGGTTGACAGAACACAGAGAGGGGACTTGGAGTGAAGGTCAAGCTTTGGACGTTGACGTTGACGTGGAGTTAGAGTTGATTGTATGATGAAATCATGTATCAGTTATTTAAATGCAATGTCGTCTAATTTAATACAAGAATATAACATGGCGCAGTCGTTATGAATCGTATGTTCCATAAATTCTAAAAATGAGTGGAGATAGTCGAGGAATTTCACCATTGTCCCTGTCGGGAAATGTGGCCGAAAATTGGAGAACATGGCGGGCACGATTCGAAAATTATTTAACTGCAGCCGAAGTCACCAAGAAAGATGAATCAGTCCAGTGTGCACAACTTCTACATTATATCGGCGAAGATGGATTCAAGATGTATTCCACTTTCAAATTCGAAACAGACGACAAAAATAAATTGAAACCGCTCATGCAAAAATTCCAAGAGCATTTCGAAGGCAAAGAAAATACTAATTACGAAAGGTACAAATTGTTCAGCACCAAACAGGGGGAGGCCCAGTCAACTGAACAGTTTATAACTGATCTGCAGAAGCAAGCAGCCAAATGCAAGCTGGACACCCTACAGGACAGCTTAGTAGTAACGATGATAGCCTGTGGGATCAGGAATAACAATGTCAGAGAAAGACTTCTACAGGACAACTTGACCCTTGACAAAGCCAAAGAACTATGTAGGATAATTGAAACGTCAAAAGTGAGAAGCGAAGTCATGTCGGGAGCTACAAACAATGCAACGTTGCAAAATGAAGAAGTGCTGGCAGTAAACAAGGTTAGTGGGAAGATGAAGACAATTAAGAACTGTACCAAATGTGGAAGATCACACCCAGTAAATAATTGCCCAGCATATGGCAAAACATGTAATTTCTGTAAAACAATTAATCATTTCGAAACAGTTTGTAGAAAGAAGAAAAATTATAAGGGAGTAAATGCAGTAGTAGAAAAAGATACTAATGAAATGCATGAAATTAAAACAAATTTGGATAACAAGGACGATTTTCTATTCATAGGCTCTATATCGGAGATTAATTCAGAAATGGTAGCCAATCAGTGGGAGACTGAATTGCAAATAAAGGATAATTCTATTAAATTTAAATTAGATACGGGTGCTATGGCAAATGTATTGCCTATTAAAATGTTTGAGTCATTAGGGATTGCCAAAGAGATAATAAAAAATACTCATGTGAAACTACAGTCATATACGGGAGGTAATTTAAAAGTAATTGGGAAATGTTCACTTCCATGTATAAAAAATAATAAAATATATGAACTTGAGTTTTATGTGGTAAAGTCAGATACGAGAGCAATCCTGGGGCTTGAATCCTGCATACAATTGAATTTAGTTAAAAAGGTAGAGTCAATAAATGCTGATAAAAATACATATTCAGATTTAATAAATAATTACAAGGAAGTATTCTCAGGTATAGGATGTATTAAAAGTACCTATCACATTGATATTGATAAGAATGCAAAACCAGTCATTCATCCTACTAGGAGAGTAGCTTTACCTCTTTTGAGTACCTTAAAAGAAACTCTATATGGACTTGTCCAACAAAATATAATAGAAAAAGTTAACGGTAGCTCAAAATGGGTAAATGCCCTGGTAATTGTCAGGAAACCTGATAATAAGTTGAGAATTTGTTTGGATCCGCAAGACCTAAACAAAGTAATAAATAGGGAATATTGTTCTATTCCTACCTTAGAACAAATCACACATAAATTAAGAAATGCAAAAGTATTCAGTACACTGGATGCCACCCAAGGTTTCTATCAAATTCCATTAGACAAAGAAAGTGCTGAATTATGCACTTTTGGAACACCATTTGGGCGTTATAAATTCCTGAGGTTACCTTACGGAGTATGTTCAGCTCCAGAAGTGTTCCAAAATAAATTCAAGGAAATATTCAACATCCAGGGTGCCGATACTTATATAGATGACATTATAGTGTGGGGAAAAGATAAATGTGAACACGATGAAAGACTTAAGCAGATCTTTGAAATTGCAAAAGAAAATAATGTTAAATTCAACCTGAATAAATGTAGGTTTGGTCAAACACAAATTTCATATTTAGGACACATAATTTCAGGTGAGGGCATTTCTCCTCAGAAAGAAAAAATTAAAGCAATCGAAAATATGCCGAGACCTGAAAATAAATTAGACGTACAAAGAGCACTTGGAATGCTAACATAATATGTAAGTAAGTTTATAAAAAATTTTTCAGTAGCCACAGAGCCACTTAGAGTACTGTTGAAAAAAGATGTAGTTTTTAGATGGGAAAATGAACAAGAGGAAGCGTTTCAAAATTTAAAAAATGCTTTTGTGAATAAACCTGTATTACAGTTTTACAACGTAAATGCTGAGACTGTGGTATCGGTGGATAGTTCTCAATCAGGTCTAGGAGCTTGCTTACTTCAAAATAACTTACCTTGTGCTTACGCGTCACGGGCGCTCACTGAAACACAGACCAGGTGGGCCCAAATAGAAAAGGAACTTTTCGCAATTATTTTTGGACTAACTAAATTTCATGAATATGTATATGGCAAAAAAGTTATTGTAGAAACTGACCATCTGCCATTGATTTCTATTTTCAAAAAACCACTAGATAAATGCCCAGCTCGACTACAGCGTATGCTGTTACAACTACAAAAATATGATTTTCAAGTGAAACATAAACCAGGCAAACAATTGATAATTGCAGATGCCTTATCTAGAGCTTTTTTGAAAGATGAGTCAGATAATAGCTTGGACAGTGACATACAGTCACAAGTATGCATGGTAGTATCAGAAATAAATGTAACTCAGGGCAAATTGAATGAACTAATACAGAAAACTTCCGAAGACGATACTTTGAGGTTACTAAAAAATGTCATCCTAGAGGGGTGGCCAAATACCATAAAAAAAGTTAACGAAAAACTAAAAATATTTTGGAAATACAGAAGTGAGCTTACAGTTTTGAATGATTTAGTTTTCAAAGGGAAAGCAATAGTAATACCTAAAATGCTACAAAAAGAAATGTTAAACCGTATACACTATAGTCATTTTGGGTATTGGTAAGTGTTTAAAATTAGCGCAAGAATCTCTTTTTTGGCCTACTATGACCAACGATATTAAACAAAAAACTCTGGAGTGTTATTTATGTAACAAATATTCTAGGTCACAACAAAAAGAACCACTTCTGTGTCACGAAATTCCAAAACTCCCATGGAACAAAGTGGGTTGTGATTTATTTGAATTGAAAGGGGAAAAATACCTTTTGGTAATTGACTACTACTCAAAGTACATAGAAATTGAAAAATTAAATAAAAATACTACGAGTCATCGAATAATTGAAGTTCTTAAGTCGTTGTTTGCCAGGCACGGTATTCCTTTAACTGTAGTCTCAGATGGGGGGCCACAGTTTAGCTCGGAGGAATTCAAAAAATTCACACACGATTGGGAATTTAATCATGTCATGTCTTCACCGACTTATGCTCAGTCGAACGGTATGGCAGAGCGTAACATTCAAACGGCAAAAAATATTTTCAATAAAGTATTAGACGACAAAAAAGATATATACCTAGCGTTACTTTTGTATAGAAATATGCAAATCGATAATAATAATTCTCCAGCTGAGATTTTGATGTCACGAAAGTTGAGGTGTGTGATTCCTTGTAAAACCAATGAATTAATGCCCAGAGTCATAGACATAAATAGATATAATAAAGTCTTGAAAAACAAAGTAGAGAAAAGGACTCAACAGTATAATAAAAAAGGTGTTAAAATACTCAGCCCATTGGAAAATAACACTAATGTATACATACAAAAAAAAGCTAACAGTGATTGGTTACCAGAAACAGTGCTGGAAAAAATTAGAAAAAGAACTTATAGAGTCAGAATGGAAAATGGTTCAGTCCTAGTCCGTAATAGAAGGTTTATTAAGTTGAACATATAAGCAATTCAAAAATTACCTATCCCCCTGCCAATCCTAATGTTATCTTGACTAAAGGCATAGAAAGTAAGGAAAATATTAAGTATTATATAGAGACAGAAAATGAAGAAGAATTAGTAGGAGAAAACTTGAATATTGTAAACGAAAATGTTAACAAAGAGATAGGAGATTCTGTAGAAAATGTATTAGATAATATACTTGGAGAGGTGAATGCCACAAGAATAGAAATAATGATAGAACCTAGTGAATGTGAAGAGATAGATAGTGAAAGTGTTTATAATGATGGAAACAGTGAAAAGACAAAAAGTGACGAATCTAGTAGCACCTCTACAAGCGATTCGGATTCTGAGATGAAATTTTTAATGAAAGATAAAATATCTAAAAAAGGCAGAAAAATAATCAAGTCTCAGAAATTGAACTTCAACTAAAGTTAGCAGTAAGTTAGTTTTGTAAAAAGAGGGATGTTATGAGAAATAGTACACCGAACATACCTAGGTTGATGAACAACGAACAGACCTGGATTGACAGAACACAGAGAGGGGACTTGGAGTGAAGGTCAAGCACTGGACGTTGACGTGGAGTTAGAGTTGGTTGTATGATGAAATCATGTATCTGGTTTTACAACAATTAAAGTAGTTATTTAAATGCAATGTCGTCTAATTTAATACAAGAATATAACAGCATCGGCCTCCTTGTGACCCTCATGTCCGGGAATCCAAGCTGGAGTGACTCTATTTTGGGTTACTTGGCTTCTTTAGTGCAGACAGCTTCTCACCAGTCGTAAGAAGATTCGATTTGAGCTGAGCGCCTTAATTGCCGCCTGGCTGTCGGAGAAATGGCCCAATGGTTTATTTGCGACCTTCTGCCTGTTTTGTTCCCCTATACCGTGTTCGATGGCTGCTACTTCTGCCTGGAACACAGTTGAATTATGTCCGAGGCTGAGTGCGATTCTCGTCTTTGCTCTGCCTCCGAACCTATCAGGTGAATAAATTTGAGTTTTTTTAAAACATTTCACTAGTTTTTGTCGTAGATAGTGCTTCATCTTAAAATAATTCTAACATTGTTCATTTGTAGAAATCATTATGAAACATCACCAATATATGGTTCCACATTTAACCAAATAAAATGTTAACAATTTTTTCATTTCCCTATGGTAAAATGTATCTCAATAGAGCTCAATTTATCTTACACCAAACTAAAAACACTTGTATGAGCGTTTCGCGAACAACGTTGGAAATTCTTCAGAAGAAAGGATTGATCGACTCTTTCCATCAATCCTACTGCCAAGATGCCAAATTTGTTCCAAACGTTATGTTCATCCTAAGATGCCTGAAAACCCTATCAATCCACAATATAATGAATATAAAGAGCCTGCAATTAAATGAACAGGCGTCTCGGTATATGTCTTGATAAAACAAAACTAGGTATAATTGACAAATACAACATATTAAAATTGAAAAATACAAAATATTAAAATTGCATATTTGAAATATTGCAGGTCATAAATTCCTCTATGGTATAAGGTTCTATTTTTAAAAAGTATTATTGTTAAGTGTTTGAATTTTTTAAAACGTGTTTCGGTTTTGATGTTTGTTGGCAATTTATTGAAGAACTTGATACACGAATATGAAGGAGCTCTTTCAGTCTGTGTTAACCTATGTATTGGTAAATTTAGGTCCACATTTCTTGTGTTGAGATTATGTTGTGTCCTGAAATTCTCAAATTTGTCTCTGTTTTTGAACATAAAGACTAGGCACTCACATATGTAAATTCCTGGTAATGTTAGTATGCCCAATTGCCTGAATTTTCCTCTGCATGATTCTGTATAATCAAGACCAAGCATGATTCTTATGACTGACTCTCTTTTGAATAAAAAGACTCGTTGTGCATGGCTACTATTTCCCCAGAAGATAACCCCAAAACATATCACCGAGTATATATTTGCAAAGTATAAAACTCGTAAGCTACTTGGATCCAGATATTGTGCTGTTACTCTGAAGGAATAACAAGCAGAATTTAGATTTTTACACATTTCTGTTATATGTGTTTCCCAATCCAAGTTTTGCTCGATATGGATTCCTAAAAATTTTGTATTTTCTTGCTAAACTTACTGTGTTAGATTGAATGGTCATTTCATGTGGAATACTAACGTTTTTTGGTTTTGTTCTGAAACAGATGTAGTTTGTTTTTTCTCTATTCAGAACCAGTTTGTTTTCAGCAAACCACTCCTGGGCTTTTTCCAGTTTGGTATTCGCAGTGTTTAACAATTCGTTCACTGATTTTCCTACTATCAAAATATTGGTGTCGTCGGCATAATTGACCAAATGTGTTTGTTCATTAACAATTTCTGCGGCGAGGTTGTTCACGTAAAAAAGTACTGTTAACCATTTCTAGTTATAACCGTTTTTTGAGTACGGTTTGATAAATAAGAACGAATCCAACTCAGCGCTGGACCTCTTACACCATACCTTTCAAGTTTCTCTAATAAAATGGTATGATTAATGCTATCAAATGCTTTCGATAAGTCTAAAAAAATACCCAATGATATATTTTTCTCCTCAATTCCTTCAGTTATTTTTTCTATGAAGTCGTAGACTGCTGTTTCTATAGTTTTCTCTTTTAAAAACCCATGTTGTGACTTAACAGTTTTTGTGAGTAGAAGAAACTTAGAAGTCTAGTGCACATTGATTCGATATTCCAAAATTTTTTGAGAAAGATGAAAGAATGCTAATTGGGCGATAGTTTTCCATCATAGTTTGATCCCCTTTTTTGAAGAGTGGTTTTACCAAGGCAAGTTTCAGGCTATCTGGGAAGAGTCCATTTGCTAGAGAGTTATTAATTATGTGACATAGAGGCATAGCTAATTCATAAGCGCAATACTTTATAACATTATTGGGTACTTCATCGTAGCCTGCACTCATCTTGTTTTTCAGTTTGTGTATTATTTTTAAAATTTCATCGATAGTAGGCGTCAAGAAGAGTGATCTCTCATTATAGGAAATCTTACAAGAAAACTCTGCTACTGGTAAATCTTTCAGCAAGTTTGGAGCCATATTGACTAGAAACTTATTGAGGTCACTCACTGCAGTTGGGTGACCAGATATTTTGCACTCCACGTTTTTCCCAATTTTACCATTAATTTCATTTACTATTTTCCACAGGCATCTGTATTTGTTTTCACTGTTAAATATTTGATTCCTATATTTTATTTTTCGGGAGTCTATGAGCATTTGATTGTAGGTCCTTTTTGTTTCTTTATATGCCTCATCATACCCCTCTTCAGTTCTGCTCAGGATCAATAATATATCTAAGCGATTTTTACATTCGAGTTAATTCTGGTGTAAAGTAATGAGATTTTTTTGATTGTGAATTCACTAATTTAAGTGGGAAGGAGTGATGAACTTCCATTGTTTATTTACATCACAATTAGAAATCAAAAGGATGTCATCCCAATTCTGTTCAGCTAGCATATTTTTGAAAGCATCTTTATTTTCTACTTTGAAAGATCTCCTCTTAAAGGAGAGTTTAAACAGCAAAGTATAACTACTTCTCTTCGGGCTTGAAGGCCGGCGTTCTTCGGAATTTCTTCCTGACGTTTCGCTAGCGCGAGTGGCCAGCTTCTTCAGAGGCTTATTCATCTCCGATGACTAAACAGTTCGATTTCTCAAGGCGTATTTATATTGATGCAGGTAGTCTGGAGTGTTAATTACTTCTGTCGGGTTCGGGGAATAATCATCATTACTAGTTGCTGCACTACCTGCTGTGATTTCATTAGTTATTCTTGTTTTCTTCAGAATCGGATTCCAAATTCTGTTTATAGTCAACGCTTCTTCCTTTCTGTTAAAATTGTCCGCATGTTTTTGGATCTCTATTGCCTCCCGCACCAGTCGGCTATGGTAACCCTGGTTGGGGGCAATCAGTGTGGCATTTTCGAACAGAATCTTGTGGTCGCCCTCACTCAATGCGTGTTCCGCCACCGCCGATTTGTCGGTTTGCCCCAGCCTGCAGTTCCTTTGATGCTCTTTGAGCCTTGTACCCATGGATCTTTTCGTGGTACCGATGTAAACCTTCCCACAGGTGCACGGAATGCGATAAACCCCTGCCGCTGACAGTGGGTCTCTTTTGTCTTTAGCCGACCTGAGGCAAACAAAATAAGATAAGAATAAAATAAGAAACTAATCAAAATAATTTACGAATAAGACCAGAAAACATGTGTTTATACCATAGAAATCTATGGTTTATACAGATGACTGAAATGAAATAAAAATGAACCAATCAAGTTGCAGCTTTTTTGACAATGACTTTTGTGTTCTGTGAATATCACAATTTCGTTTTGACAGAATGAATTTTGTTTCTATTACATTACAATATATTGCATATAGCAAAGATTACCAGTAAATAATATTCTGAGGTTGTTAATGTAAGGAAAGAAATTAAAATAATTTCCAACATGGAACGTTAAGTACAGAAAATATTTCGGTCATGCGCATTATCAGTTTCCAAATAAAATAGTGAAAGATGGCATCTTTTGTTGTTATTCTTATTTTATATTATTTCTTGTATGAACGCTTTCATAAAGATCTATGTTTATCTTTCTTATTTTGTTCCTTATTTTATTTTATTTGCTGTTTAAACGCACCTTAACTGTTATTGAATTGTGTATACTAACCTCACTCTCAAAAGTAACCTTTTGTCCTGTGTGATCAGTCGATCAGTGTTCAGTACCTCTGCCCTATTGGAGTTGCAGTTGCTGAATATGTTATCAATACAGCTTGCCGAGCTCCTGCATACTCGTGTATGCTCTAAAATTGTAGGAAAGATGTTGAAAGAACTTAACAATGACAAAAAGTTGCCCGTACATTTGTTTTTTAGCTTTGTATCAATATTAAAGTCTGCAATAAAGATTAAACAATTTTTTATGCAAAATGTTCAATACACCCTCAAATTTTTCGAAGAATTCCTGTGTTGACGATGAAGGTGTACGATATACACCAACCCCCTGCACATTCGAAGATTTTATCTTCTGACGTTTCTTGTTTCCCACTTCATGTTGTCTTTGATAAAAATTGCTGTTCCCCCGTGAGCACCTTCCGGTCTGCAATGGGCTGAAGCTTGTGTATATCCCCTGAGTTTATAATGTTGTAGTTGAGCCTTCGATTTCCAATGCTCACTTACACAAAGCGCGATGCAGTCTTGTTATTTTCAACCAAGTCTTGTAATTTGTCAAAACAGTTGCCAATGGACTGTAGGTTTTGATGAATAATGCTGAGGTTCACTTGACAATCTTCATTGTGAGGCTTTCTTGCTAAATAATAATAATAATAATAATAGGGACTTTATTCATAGTAGAGAGAAAATAAAAATGCACAAAATACAAATACATGGAGTGAATAAAGTGTTTGAAGGATAAGTGCAAAGCACTTGTTTCCCATAGAATTGGAACATACAGATGTAAAACCATAAAATAACATTGCGTTGATTTAAAAATATATACCTCTATACAATATGAAAAATTCAGACAACAAAAAAAAAACATACATACATAAAAACTATCAAATGTCAAAATTTAAGAATACAAAAAATACAACACATAGAATCAGCCAAAATGCCACAAAGAGTACACAATTCAATTAGAAAAATCAATAGGTACAATCAACAAGTACAATTCTTATATTCTGTTAGGGTTCAAATAGCTGGGAGAACAATTTTCTTTCATTTTCATTTATATACTTCTTCATCTTTTTCTTGAAATTTTGTTTGTTTCTACATTGTTTCATTTCTTCAGGCAGGCTATTATAGATTTTTATTGAAATATAAGAGTATGCTCTTTGACTTTTGGATTTCGTAACTTGCGGGAGGATGTGTCTGTTACGGTTTCGTGTATTGTATTCATGATTAGGAATCTCAGTTTCATGATTTTGGAAGTAGTACTTCATATTCACACAAAAGTAGAATAATTGCCTGATGTCCATGATTTGTGTTTCCCTATAGAGGCTATTGGAATTGTATCTAGAGTTTTTATTTAGGATCAATTTCAAAAACCGTCTCTGTATTACTTCTAATCGATTGAGATGGGTTCTGAGCGCACTACCCCAAACTATAATGCCGTAGCGGATGTGACTTTCTACGAGGGAGAAATAGATTTCTTTCATTTCTTCGATGGGTAAATAATTGTTTAAATATTTGAATTTATATAGAATAGTTTGGAGTTTCCCAGTGACATATTTTATATGATAATCCCATTTGAGATGTGTGTCCAGATATATTCCTAGATATTTTGTTGCACTTACAGAGTTTAATTTCAATATTTTTCCATTTATGTTTATTTCTAGTTGGTGAAAAGGAGGAATGCCTGATTTGTTGCAACTGAAAGGAAGAACGTGGGTTTTTTCAAAATTCACTGTCAATAATTTGCTATCAAACCAATCTTTAATAAATTTGAAATCTGTTTCTGCAGTATTTTTCAATTCCTGCCATGTTGGAGCCTGATAAAAAATAACAGTGTCGTCAGCATATCCTATGATGTCACCTTTACTATCGACTGAGAACAGTTCATTCACATATAGGTTGAATAACAATGGACCCAGAACTGTGCCTTGCGGTATTCCATAATCTATGGTTTTTGAGACACTCGAGTCATCACCAATTTTCACTTTCTGGGTCCTTCTATTCAAATAGCTCTCCATGAGCTTATAACAGTACCCTCTTATTCCTATTTTTTCGAGCGTCTCTAAGAGTAGTTGATGGCTGACAGTATCGAATGCTTTTTTTAAATCAATAAATAGGCATAGACATGGAGTTCCTATTTCCAGAGCTTGGTGTATTTTTTCTCTGATGTATAGGACAGCATCTTCTGTGGAGATTTGTTCTCTGAAGCCAAATTGTCTGGGAGAAAGAAGTTTGAATTTATTTATGAAAGATGAGAGTCTTTTTTTCAATAATTTTTCAAAAACTTTTGATAGGTTTGTTACCAGTGAAATGGGTCTATAATTGTTAACGATGTTTTTGTCCCCACTTTTGTGTATCGGAATGACAATTGAGTTTTTGAAAGGGGTTGGCCATACTCCCTCATCTATACATCGATTCAAGATATAAGTGAGAGGAATAACGATATTATCTGCGATTTGTTTGAGTGTTTCAGCTCGTATTTGATCTTCACCTACGGATTTTTTGTTTTTCAATTCATTAATAAGGTCTGTTACTTCAGTCACATCGGTATGAAGGATAACTATGGAGTTTGTTAGTCTTTTTGTATTCGATTTGAAATTCGGGTTCCTTATGATTTGTTCAGCAAGTTTTTTACCAGTTTCAATGAATATATTATTGAATTCGTTAGCAATTTCCCTCTTCACATGTAATAGTTCGCCTTTGTCATTTTTTATACCCTGTATTTGTCTTTCAGATTGTTTTTTACCACAGATGCTCTGCACTGTGTTCCAGAGATTTTTCTTATTGCCTGAATTATTTTTGATTTGTTCTTTGTAGTAGTCGCGTTTCCTTCTGTTAATCAAATTGGTGAGTTTATTTTTATACTTTTTATAATGATGTTTCAATTGTTCGTTGTTTGGGTTGTTGTTCAGTTCCGTAAACAAATTATTTTTAGTGTTGATGGATTTCAATAGAGCATTCGTCAACCATGGTGCAAATTTAGTTTTTTTTCTAAAGCATTTTTTATTTTCAGTACAATTTTCAATAGAGTTTGTTAGAACATCAATGAAGTTTTCCATAGCAGAACTTGGATCTTCTGATGAGTAGACTGACTCCCAGTTTTCAGAGTGTAGAATATTGTTTAAATTATCTACGTTTATATAATTTCTATACCTCATTTCATACTTTTTTTTGGAATTTTGTTATCCATTATAATTTGCAATATAGTTGTAAAATGGTCGGTAATATTGCTTTTCAGAACAATTGGTATTGTCATGTCCAGTATATTCCATTTACTCTTGATAAAAATGTGGTCAAGACATGATATTTGGTCATTACATATTCTTGTGGGATCATTAATACTGGACATGTACCCAAGTTCATGCAATATATTGAGATATTCGGTTGTGTAGTCATCTTCCTCTAGCAGATTTATATTTATATCGCCTATGAAAAGATAATAATCATATTTCTCTTTTTCAATATATTCGAAGTATCTCATTAAAATTTGGTTGAATTCATTTATGCTCATTGAGGGTGATCGGTAGCAGCTGGTGATGAATATATCGTTTTTTTTTCCAGTTTTAATTTTTGTTTTGAGGAATTTAATTCGTTCTATGGCAACAATTTCGCTATCAAATACGTAATCTTCTTTAATAAACATTATTACTCCATCATTCTGATTGTATTCACCTTCGTTATAAATTGGTTTGTACCCTGGTATACAATATATATGCGGGTCAAGTAATTTCCAGGTCTCAGTTAGTATCACGCAATCAAAATCGGAATTTATTTCATCCAACATTATTTTGAAGTCATCAATATTTTTATTCAAACTACGAATATTATTATGAATAATTTTGAAATTGGGACTTTTTTCATTTTGTTTCAAAATCCTTTTGCATTCTTCAGGTTCATTGAGTGTAAACGTTTTTATAGAGTCTATTTTGAAATCTCTTATGTATTGGTCCATTCCGAGAGCTCAACTGAGTCATCAACAGAAATAGAAAAAAGAAAGAGAGAGAAAAAAAAAGTACCTACCTGTGTCTATTACTTTTTATGTGTTCTTAATGTCCGAATTGTACTCATTTGTTTTTTAGGCGTGTCATTTGTTGACAGTTGGCGGGCTCTAATCGGTTGTACTTTCTGTTCTTCCTTCACAATTCTTCCCTCCCTTCTGTGCTTTGATCCTTCTGCTAGTTTAGTTTCTAAATGTGATGCTTTTGCTGATGGTATAGTTTCTTCCTCTTCTGTTATAAATTCTTTTGGGGTGGGGGTGGGGGGTTCACTTGAAGTCTCTCTTGTTGATATATTTGTAAATTCGTCTTCTGTATTGTTGAGGATGTTCTGTACTTCTGTAACTGAGTATGTTCTGTTTTCTACGATTAGTTTATTTCCCTTAATGGTTGCTTTCTGGGAATTGTTCCTCGCCTCTTTCAGCCCTTCCAGTAGTATCTTTCTATATTTCAGTTCTTCCTGATTCAATTCCTCACTTATAAAAATATTACTTCCTCTCAGTTTAGAGCCGTTTTTCAGTATTTCTCGTCTCTTGAGGTAGGTTGTAAGAGATAGTAGGATGGGTCTTGTTCGGTTGCTTTGTTTTCCCAATCTGAATATATTATTTATCTCTGTTTTCTCTAGAGAAACTTCCAACTTTTCAATCACCAGCTTTCTAACTTTTTCTTCTAGATTTTCTGGTCGATCTTTGGCATCTTCGTGTATACCATACAGTACCAGATTGTTAGTGGCAATCCTTTTCTCTATTTTATATAAACGATTTTTCAGTTGCTGATTTTCCTCTTCAAGATGTTTAACTTTAGTATTAATCTTTTCGACTTCTCCTTGTATAGCCGTTGATAAGTTGTTTGTTACCTCTTCAATCCTCTCGATTCTCTGACCAAGGTTCACATTTACCTCTTTTATGAGCAAGTAGACGTCTTTTATGGTTATCTCAGGTGTATCCATTCTTCTAATGAAGTGTTTTTGGCACGCCTATGGTCTGTTTACACACACTTGTAAAGAACTATGAGTCCTTCTGTTTCGTTTCCCTGTTTTTCCACGAGTTCAAACACATTCATTGATTATTTTGCTGTTCTGTTAATGTTCAGTTTTTTTTCTGCACTTTGATGGTTTCACATATATTGTTACTTTATGTACAGACTCATATCACTTTTCGAATATATAATAATATAATTTTATTAATTGGGTATTGGGAATTTACATGCTGACTACATGAAAAACGAATCCTTATTATCGTTCTCCATACGCTCCTTGGAAAAAACAGTTCAAACAAGTTTTGCTCAGACTTCTTGATAACATTATGGGTTTCAAAAAAATAGATGAAGTTGGGAAGCTGAATACACTTTTTGGTGAATGAATCGAAGGTTTTTGTATAAAGTGTATATTTAAAATTTGATTCTATTGCAAAGCGCTTTCGACTTTCGTCATCATCAGTGCTAGCCTGGAAGTAAATACTCTGATTGAAAGGAGAACTATATGAAATTTTAAATTTTGAGGTTATGAAAATTATGAAACTGGGTAGAGTACTTACTCGTCAGGGTACAGGAAGCATCTTTGACATAAGAGCTGTATACATAGTATTTTATATAAATCAAATTTTACTATGTATACAGCTCTTATGTCAAAGATGCTTCCTGTACCCTGACGAGTAAGTACTCTACACAGTTTCATAATTTTCATAACCTCAAAATTTAAAATTTCATATAGTTCTCCTTTCAATCAGAGTATTTACTTCCAGGCTAGCAATGATGATGACGAAAGTCGAAAGCGCTTTGCAATAGAATCAAATTTTAAATATACACTTTATACAAAAACCTTCGATTCATTCAAAAAAATAGGTTTGAAATGGGGTTTTTCGTTAACCAGTTGGTGACTCTTACGAAAATCAACCATCAGAAGTTGAAACTTGTTCGAGCAAAGGATCCATCCAGAAATTAACTACTTTCAGTTGCACCGGAAATTTTTTCCACAAAAATTTCACAATTAGAAATCACAGATATCTTTTTCAAACTTAGAAAATGTTTCTACCGATATTTATTCAATATAAGTATGGTTTTTATGAGAAAACCTCCAGGTTCCTAAACACGTTTCATGGAGAAAAGTGTCTTTGATACAAAATCACATAAATTTAGCCTCAAGTTTGGCAACACTTATATATCTAACAATAATAAGTTAGGTATATGGTCGAAATCTTTTTGGTCTAAATGACACAATTGAAATAATTTATGTTTATGCTTGTAAAAAAGGCTATCTGACTTAGCAGACTTGAAAAAATTCAAGAATAGCTAGCGGGATATTTATATTTTTGCAACTGATGAATTTGGAATATTGGAAAGTATTGATGGGGATGCTTGGTATAGTATTTTTCACAGTAAATGGTATTGGCTTATTAACTGCAATAAACTACCCGATTTAATCCCATTGTGTAGAAAATCATCTGGTAAAAGATGCAAATGTGCTACAGGGTCGAACTTAAGAAATTTGAATTTTGCATAATGTAGGAGATATACAAGTAATTTATTTAAATGTTACAATTCTATTCTATATTTAGTTCAGTGTCGCTATCGCTATCCTCATCTAAATTAATTATAATTGGCGCAATTGATTTTACAGAAAGGTACGAGTTTTCAACATTTATAACATGACTAACCGAACTTTTCCAATCCCTCTCTGAGAAACAAAATTACCTGAATCCGGTCCTTTTACATTTATGATGTGCTTCTCGGATTTTACAACTTAAGGGTCTAATTGGTTTTATTATTATCCTTCAGTCAATACCATTTATTGTGAAAACTACTATAATCCTCAACTCATTCCTCAGCCACTTGTGATGGGATCTTAGTGTTACAAAATTCTTTAACCTGCGTCTCGGAATTTCATCAGATAGACTCAAGTTGTAAGATCATGAATTATAATATAAATAACGTTTATTGCTCCCAAGAAATAACATGTATTTATAATAGGGAACATCTTGATTTCAAGGAGTTAAATTCAGTGGTTCATTAAAAACAACAAAAAAATCATGTATACAGGATATAGTCATGGGTAAGATATAATAAAATGATAAAGAAAAAAGTTAATGAAGTTCGAGATAATAAGTACTTTTTTCAGTGTTTATTAAATGAATTAGTAGTTTCCTATTTTTAATTTTTTTTGGCAAGTTATAACAGATGACGCCTTCTTACAAAATAGATTTTTTACAATAATTTGTTCTGAATTTAGCCAGAAGAAAAGTCATTTGCTTCTCTTGTTGAATAGTCATGGACATTTATGGTTAATTTCAAATACGAATTTTCTACGTTATTTTTGATCGAATGAATAAATACTGAAAGTTTGTATTGGAAAAGAGAAAGAATATTTAATAATCCTCTAAGTTTATAAAGATTAATTGTTGGTTCTTGCTGATCTAAATTGAATATACATCTCATAATTTTGTTTTGAGGAGTTTGAAGTGGTTTGATAATGGTTTTATTTGCTGTTCCCCAAATTGAGATGAGGTATTGGATTCCTGAATAAATCAATGAAAAGTATATTGTTTTGCTATAATGCGTCCGAATTTGATTCTTGATTCTATATAAAATTGGCGAAATTCTCTGTCTCATTACTTCCAAGTGTTTTGACCACGATTAGTTTTAATCGATATATAACCCCTTGAAATTTTGTGTTTGTTGAGTATTCAATTGATTCTTTCTTGAATTTAATCGGAACTCTCGGAGAGTTGGATATTGTTTCCCGAAACAAACATGATCCGCACCATTTTCACCAATTGAACTCTGGATGAAAATTTCGAACAAATGAAAAACTTCTAACGAATTATACCAGGTGAATCCCCAGAAAGAGTGCTGCGCCCCATTTAATAAATAACCATCCCCGAAAACAGAGAATTATCACATCATCATAAACTCAATAGCTGCATTGACGTCTCCGTTGGTCATCTTGAGCGCCTGTATGTTCCTCGTGTCGTCGACCAGCCCCATCTCGTGCATCTGCTGTAGCTGCACATGCCACAGCCTCGACAACGCCTCGACGCTCTCTTCTTCCGTCCCTCTTGCGGGGGGCGTCGCAGCAGTGGAAGCTCCGGCGAACGCCTGCTGGATCGCGTTAGAGAACATCTCCGAGGTGATGACGTTGCCGCCGGTGGGAACCCCCGAGGTTGTTCCAGCGATCCCCGCGCTCCCGCTGTTGAATTGGGTGTTCGTCGCGTTTGCTATGGCGGCGGCGAGCTGGGCGGCCGTAATGGCGTTAAAGGAAGAATTGCGGGTAATCGGGTGTTGTGACACGTTACTGAAAGAGAAAACTTCATTCCATCACGCGGAACAAAAAAAAATGCACCATGCGTGTTATATCATTCGAAAGATCTCATCAGGTAGGGAATCTTCTTGTATTTCTGAATAAATCAATGAACTGAATAGCGACGGTGAATGAAATTGAGATTAGTCCACTTTCAATGAGAATTGACTTCTATAACCCATTACCAACAAAACACAATAACCTTCTAATAGCCCATTGCACTAACTTTTTGTTATGAAACCCTTAACAAATGGAGTCTTTAGGTGAGGGTTTATTATTGGGTCTTATACTACGGTGCAATCGCTGCATTGCGTTAAATGACCTTCAATGGTCCGTTAACTTAATGCTCACATAAGAAAAAGTCGGTGCAATCGGCTGTAAATAATATTATAGTTTCTGTCAAAAGTAACTGCGTTTTGTTGATAACAATATTACTCTAGATTAGATGAGCTCTTTGTTTTTCTGACAGATTTGTCTTTCCTGACCCAAATTATCCCCCTTCTTTCTCTATCTCCCTCTGATCGGTGTTTTCTGATGGAGTAGAACACTGTAAATGTGATGTCGAGAAGTTATGTTATTCAAACAAAAATATTTAAATGTACGGCTTTGCGACTGTAACGAAGAATATTGAGGCCTGTGTCAGTG
Organism: Zygogramma bicolorata; assembly: GCA_032362365.1. Lineage (NCBI taxonomy): Eukaryota > Metazoa > Arthropoda > Insecta > Coleoptera > Chrysomelidae > Zygogramma > Zygogramma bicolorata. Next base: position 29,737 of record JAVJAQ010000014.1, on the reverse strand, counting down.
TATTAGCGTACCCAGGGGAGCTCTAGGGTTGCAGCCCCTAGAAGCACAAAATAAAATGTTATTTTTTCATTGTTTTTTAATTATCGGAATTCATAAAAAGTTGCTGAGCTCACCCTCCCCCCCACCGAAACTAGCCCTAGGTACGCCCCTGTGTCAGTCATTGCAACACTGAAATGTACGTGTATGGTCTTATTTTAAGAGTCTTCCGAAGAGGCAACAAAAACGGTTACGTTATGAGAGAGTTTAGAGATTATACTGAATAAAAAATGAAATAAAAGAAAGATCACATGGTTGTCTTAACCAACGTTAGCTTCCATTAATTTAAAAAATGGTAACATGCATAATATTTTTGGCTTTATGGCCGTGTAGGCCATAAAGGTTACTTTATGCCCACGCAGGCCGTGAAGAGTACTTCATGCCCACATGGTCAAAAGTAGATAGTCATGTAGTTGGTGACGAAGACACAATAACTTACTAGTATGACAAAAAATCAGTACTGCTATCGAAAGTCCTTTTAAGAACGTTTGCTTGAATGCCATCACCCGAGGACGATTGCGGATACCAGCGATAGAAACGTTGTGAGTACTTTCAACTGGAAACTTGGTTTCAACATTTGTTCATATTATGGAAGAATGTAGGTTTTCACAGCCGGTGTTGATATTTCGTTCTTTGTGCTCTCTCGAATTGGATGTTGTGGTTTTCTTGAAGGGTCCGCTACAGCCGATTTTTCAGTTTGTTCCAATCGACAATTTCGTCCGTGCTCAATCGGCTGTAGCGGAACATGCCCTTCTAGAAAACCACAACATCCAATTCGATGAGACCTCAATTCTCTCAACGACCACACATTACTCCACTCGTTTGTACCGCGAAGCAATTGAGATATACAAACACAAAGATAATTTCAACAGAAAGGAAGGATTAAGTTGGCATCCAATTCTGAATACATTAACGACAAAGTCCGACAGAACTAGAGAAACCGACGCCCGACGGAACAGGGTTCAACCTCATAATAAAAACAAATTACCATCTCCAGATGTAACATCAGTCATAGTAGTAACTACGACCACGCCGCTGAAGATGTCTGCTGCAGATGTAGCCGAAGCTCAGGAATTCAAAATTTCAGTACACGGTCAAGTACGAAAAAATTGCGAAATATTTGTTCATATTATTTCTTCTTACTTGTAATTTTCATATTCAAGTTCGATTTTCATTTAATGGTCCCGACCTACAGAAATGATAAAGTAGTCAAAAATCAATGAATTAAATGTATTGAAACAAACCCAAATTGGAAATCTATTATTTTATCATTTCTCGAGCCTATTATTGACTGAAAGTCGGACTTGAATATAAAAATAAAAAAAAAAACGAATTTTGGGCTGAAATTCGGTATACAGGGTCAAAATCGATTTCCAAGCAACTTTTGCCTGTTTCGCGAGATCGCAGTAGACTGGGTTTAAGGCTGTCACTTGGGCCAACTATTATGAAAAGTGCGACCCATGAAGTTCTACGTCTGTACCAACAATCAGATCTCTGCTTTTGAAAATGACTAAAATACAGAGGTGTCTTCCACTCAACTGCGACATACTATACGTAAAACCTGAACGGGCAGGACACATCCCTAGAGAGCGGTGAGTGATATAATCATCGATAGTATCGGAAACGTTTTCTTGTGATAGATTAGTTTTAAGGCTTGCATTTCCAGTATCAAAAATGTATTCTTTTCCAAGGCGAAATGCTTCCTTACCTGTCCGAGCTCGAGTCCATTTCGTCGTCGTCGTCATCATCAGAGAGCGCTTGCAGCGAGTACGAATACCCCGTGCTGGTGCTGGGCTGGTTAACAGCCGCGTTCGCTTGCTCCTCTCGGATGAGCGCTATTATGCTACCGGCCACTTCGAGCAGAATCGGGTACTGCTCGACGATCTTGAGGCCCTCCGTGGCGTTGCTCAGGTGTACGATCAACTCAGGGTCTTGCACCAAGGCCATCGCCGCCGGTTCGTCCACCAAGCATGGATTTGCCGCTATGATTTTGTCGAGGACCTCTTTTCTGATTATCCTCTGCAAAGAAACAATGTTTCAATCTTTACTGTATTTTCCTAGCAACCATAGCTTCTGGTAAAATCGAATAGAATCAATGATTTTTTTTGCAATATTTATATTTTGTGTGATATACAAGTTGGTATGCAACAGCTATAAATGCATGTATGTATATGCCCTCGGGCGACTTACAAACCCTCAGCTTTATAAGATAGTCGCCCTCAGGGCAAAACATCTACTTTACATCCTTGCTACATAAATAACTATTATTTATTATTTCACTTTCAGAAAAAAGATGACATACTGTTGAGAAATGTCGATCTATGTAAAACAAATTTTGAAAAATGTATAAATGCAAATAAGAGTTATAGAACGAACAAATAAAAAAATACTCAAGTACATGCATAAAATTCAATAAATATGTAACAATATTTCTCTAATAGAAATACCCTCACTCATTTCACAAAAGTATTCAAATTCCTACTACTTTCAATAATATCAGATATTGGGCAGGAAGAAGAAGAGAACAAGCAACGGGACAGGGAGAAATATCTCTCGCGAAAACCCCCCGTTGGGAGATCTCGTATCCCCGCAACCGCAATGAGTTTGCCAAATCAAAATAGCACCCACCCAGCCCACGAGAGCACCGGGGAGCCCCAGCCGCAGACAACTCCCCAAAACCAACGGTCCCCCACCCACCCCCCCCCCACAGACCCCAGAGAACCCCAGACACCCCCCACCCCCCCCAGCCAAAACCCAAAAACCCCGGACACCGATGGACCCCCCGACCGACGAACAAAAACCGGAAGATAACCAGAAGGAATAACGAAAAACACCAAACAGCAAACAATCCTAAAAAAACAAAAATTAAAAAACAAAGTCCCCCCAGGAAGAAAGAAGAAAACAATACAACCGAGAACAAACAGGGGACCAACAACAAACAACCAAAAGAAAGAAGCCACTCCAGAACCACAGCCATCCCAAACACCGAACACCGAAAAAAAAAAAGAGCCCAAACATACAATGGAAGGAGAGTGAGTAGAGAAGAAACGACCTTCCGGGGGGGGGGTGGGGGTTTCGTGTGTGCGGGGGCCCCCCCCCCCCCCCCTCTCCCTGCCCTCCCGGGGTGGGGGGGTGTTCGCCCCCCTCCGTCGGCGCGTCCACCCCCCCCCTTCTCGGGGGGGGGGGCGCCTGCGGGTGCCCGCGGGCCCGGCCGGGGGGCCCGCCCCCCCCGTCGCCCGGCCCCCCCGCGGGCACCCGCCCCGCGCCGCCCCTCCCGCGGGTCCGAGCCGCGGGCGGCGCCCCCGCCCTCCGCACCCCCTCCCCCGCCCCCGCCCCCTGCGCCGCGGCCCCCCCCCCCCCCCCCCCCCCCACCCCCCCCCCCCCCCCCCCTCCCCCCCCCCCCCCCCCCCCCCCCCCCCCCACCAGCTCCCCCCGACCCCCCCCCCCCACCGCCCCACACCCCCCCCCCCCCCCCCCCCGCGCCCTCCCCCCCAGGCAGGCGCCCACAACCACGCACCCCCCCCCGGGGCCCCCCCCACCGCGGGCCCCCCCAACAACCCCCCCCCCCCCCCCCCGCCGCCCCCCGCCGCCGCCGCGGCGGAGCCCCCTCCCCCCCCCCCCCCCCCCCCCGCCGGCGGGCCGCCCCCCCGGGCCGGGCGGGTCGGGGGCGGGGGGGGGGGGGGGGCGTGCGGGGGGGGGGGGGGGGGGGGGGGGGGGTCGTGCGGGCGGGGGGGGGGGGGGGGGGGGGGGGGGGGGGGGGGGGGGTTGGGGGTGCGGTTGTTTTTGGTTCGGGCGGCGGCCGGTGTGTGTGTGTTTTCCTGTTTCTTGTTTGTGTGTGGTGGGGCTTGGGTGTGTGGGCGTGTGTGGGTGCGGGCGGGGGGTGGTGTTTCTTCTTCTTTTTTTTCGTTCTCCTTCCCCCCCCCCCTGCCCCTTCCCTCGCCCGTTCCCCCGTGTCCCCCCCCCCCCCCCCCCCCCCCCTCCCCGCTGCGCCCCCCCTCCTCCCCTCTCTCTCCTCCCGGCGCCTTGCCCCGCCCCCCCCGCCCCCCGCCCGGCCACGCGCCCCCCCCCCTCCCTCCCCCCACCCACCCCCCACCAAACCAAACGCCCCCCCCCCCCCCCCCCCCCCCCCCCCCCCCCCCCCCCCCCAACCACCCCCCCACCCCCCCCCCCCCCCCACCCACCCACCCCCCCCCCCCCCCCCCCCCCCCCCCACCCCCCCCCCCCCCCCCCCCCCCCCCCCCCCCCCCCCCCCCCCACCCCCCCCCCCCCCCCCACCCCCCCCCCCCCCCCCCCCCCCCCCCCCCCCCCCCCCCCCCCCCCCCCCCCCCCCCCCCCCCCCCCCCCCCCCCCCCCCCCCCCCCCCCCCCCCCCCCCACACAACACCCCCCCCCCCCCCCCCCCCCCCCCCCCAGGCGGAAAGAACAACCCCCACCCCCGGCCCCCCCACCCCCCCCGCCGGCAGCTCCGCGGCCGCCCCCCCCCCCCCCCCCCCCCCCCCCGCCCCCCCCGCCGTGGGGCCCTCCCTCCCCCCCCCCCCCCGCCCCCCGCCCCTCCCCCGCTCCTCTCCCGGGGCCCCCCCCTCCCCCGGGGGGGAACCCCTACCAGCTCCGCGGGGGGGGGGCGCCCGGCAGTCGGCACCCCCCCCCCCCCACCACCCCCCCCCCGCGACAGGGACAGGCGAGACCACACCCCACCCCCCCCCCGCCGCCCACACCCGGCCCCCCCCCCCCGCCCCCCACCCCCCTCCCCCCCCACCACGAAACAGCCACCCCCCCCCCCACCCCCCCCCCCCCCCCCCCACACCCCCCCCCCCCCCCCCCCCCCCCCCCCCCCACCCCCCCCCCCCACCACCCCCCCCCACCCCCACCCCCCCACCCCCCCCCCCCACCACCCCCGGCGCGCCCCCCCCCCCCCCCACACCCAACCCCCACCCCCCCCCCACACCCACACCCCCCCCCCCCCACCCCCCCCCCCCCCCCCCCCCCAGCACACCGCCCCCCCCCCCCCCCCCCCCCCGCGCGAACAAAAACCCAACCAGCACCAACAGCACACCAACCACACCACCCCCCCGCACCCCGGCGGCAGCCCGAACCCACCCCCCCGACCACCACCCACCCCAGACACCAGACCACCCCCCCCCCCCAACACAAGGAGCCCCCACAACCACCCCCACCCCCCCCCCCCCCCCCCCCCCCACCCCCCCCACCCAACACCCCAACCCCCCCCAAAAAACACCCCAACCCCCCGACCACCCCCCCCACACAAAACCCCCCCCCCCCCCCCCCCCCCCCAAACACCAAAGCCCCCCACCGCCTCCACCCGGGGTCCCCCCCCCCCCCCCCCCAGGGGGGGGGCACCCCCCCCGCCCCCCCACCAACCCACCCAGCGCAACCACGAAAAAAAAAAAAAAAAAAACCAAAAAACCAGAGAAAAACCACAACACGGGCAGAGACGACCCAGCCACGGAGAAAACAAAACCACCCTACACAACACAAAACCAAACCCACCCCCCCCCACCCACCACCCCCCCCCCCCCCGGGACCGAAAAGAAAAAAACACACACACACACACAAAAACAACAAAAAAAAAACAACACCCACCCCCCCCCCACCAACCAAACCCCCCACAAAAAAAAAACAAAAACCCCCCCCCCCTCCCCCCCCACCCCCCCCCCCCATCCCCCCCCCCCCCCCCAAAAAAAAACAAAAAACACCAACCCCCCCCCCCCCCCCCCCCCCCCCCCCAAAAACCCCCCCCCCCCCCCCCCCCCCCCCCCCCACCCCCCCCCCCCCCCCACCCCCCCCCCCCCCCCCCCCCACAACCCCCCACCCAAACACCCCCCCACCACCCACCCCCCCCCCCCCCCCCAAAAACCAAAAAAAAACCAAAACCCCACCCCAAAAAAAATAAAAACCTCCCCTTTTTTCTTATTGTAAAACATACAACTCATATATAGGAATAATATGTTCCATATATTATTTCGATTGACCAGAGCGGCTGACAGCGGTTATTGAAAAGTTCGATATACGAATAAACAACATTAGTCACTTGTCACTCAAAATAAAATATGGAAGACATTATTTAAATCGGAAGAAAATATTTTATAATTTGACAACACTTCCTATTACGTTCATGTAAAAAACAATGGTTTATCTCTATGTGTGCAATTTTCTGAATCCAGGAAATTATTGATTTGATGAACTAGATGAGGGTTCCAAATTACCAGCTCTATGGACAGCATAAGTGAAGATTACAATCCAAACCTTTTTATCATTTCCCCAAAAAAAGTTGTCTCGCCAATTGAATGCTAACAATTCTTAAAACACTTTCGATTCAACAAAAAATATATTACAGTTTCCTGTATGATTTTCACTCACAATGGGTTTACAAAACCGGTTTTGTAAACCCATTGTGAGTGAAAATCATACAGGAAACTGTAATATATTTTTTGTTAATATGGATTTTCATCAAGTATCGGCCAGTTCAATTCAAACTTTCGATTCAGTTCCTAAATAATGGCACTGGTGGACTTTCAATATTCATTTTTCACTTGATTTCTTTGGCTCACAACACATTATGATTTAACTGATATCCAGCCTCTGATAATACAAAATTGTTCACGGATTAAATTCAATAATCTTCTAGTGTGACCCAGTTGATGGCGAAATAGCACGACCTTGGATATTATCGGTGAATGATTCACTTTGAACCAATTTTTTTGATCGAGTATTTTTTTAGATTCTTGAATATCCCCCAATGTCAACATAAGTATGCAATAAAGAACCAGTTTTTGCACCGAATATAGTACGATAGTTTTTTTTTAGCATGAACGCAGAAAAAAACAAAAATGTCTATGAATTGGGTACTATCTTGGATCTCTGACAGTAATTATGTCAATTATCTTTCTGCCTTTTACATAAGCCTCACTTTTCAATTTGTTAAATTCAAAACACAATTGTGAACCTATAATTTCCTCAAATTGATATGATATTTTTTTAACGTATACTCGATTTTCGTTATATTAATTAGGCATTCCATAGAAGATCCGTGAAAATATTCAATTTACATTCCACCTGAATGGGCAGGATATCTTAGAGATTGATATTATCGATCAATAATAACGGACCAAACATCTCGTGAGAGAGTTCAAAGTCCGACACCAATATTGAGAGGAAAGTATCACAAAAAGCCAGTATCTCTAAAGCAGAACAGACAAGTGAAGTCAATGCTCTGTGTTGCTTGGTTATTCTGTAAGGGGGGTAACTGGTCAGGATGGTATTGACATATATTTATTTATAGTATAATGTTTGAGTAATAACTTTAATGATCCCAAGAAACATACATGTTTATACAGGGAGTTGAAAAAAAAGGAAAAAAAACATATATGAACAAATTAATGAACAAATCAAATAAAGTATTATGTCAGTTGCATATACATATATAAATGAAAGGATGGTTATAAAATAGTATAAATGAATCAGTTGAATCAGGCATTATCGATAAATTATAAAAAATAATTTTGTGGATAATTAGTCATTGTTATTGTTTGCCGTGAAATATATTTTGATCTCTATTTTGAATTTCGCAACAGAATTGATATTTTTTATGTGTGTGGGTAGACTGTTATAATTTTTTTTTCCAGAGAAGTACAACGACTTTTTTCCAAAATCGCTTTTTATTTGTATGGTTTTCAAATTATTTAACTGTCTGGTTAGATGATTATGGCTATCAGAACATATTATGTAGTGTTCTCTTTGTTATTGTTGAGCTTTCGAAAATGTTTTTTTTCAGGACGTCAAAACGTGAAAATCAAATAAAATTATTAAAAATGAATGGCATAATTTTTTTCATGATTGGGAAGTCAAGTGACTAACTTCAGGATACCGTCTTTGAACAATTCGTTCAGACCAGTCTACTACTCACACAGTAGGTTGAGGGGCTCACACCCTTCAGATAAAACTACTCCTCTGGCTAATACGACGAACGGCGTTGAATCATATCTGACAAAGGATATTTCCGAATTCGTTATTGGTGGAACAAGGGCGAGGCAACCACGTGGAACAGTATCTCAGGCCTATTTTGGACTTGTACAGTCTAATATATCCTATGGATTAACTTTTTGGGGAAATTCGGCACACTCGATAAAAGTATTCAAAATGCAAAAAAGAATAATAAGATGTATTGCTGGCTTACACCACAGAGAATCATGTAAGAACAGTTTCAAAAATTTGGGTATATTGACACTACCATCACTCTATATATTATTATTAGTTTTAAATGTAAAAAAAAATTACATCTCTCTTCACAAAACAAAATATGATACATGCATACAACACCCGTCGGTGTATGAACTGAGGCTACCCTATTCACGGTTGAACATAGGAGGACTCTGCAAGCTATCATGATGTCATCTGTTATAAAAAGAAAAAAATATTGGGAAATGTATACCATTTTAATAGATTTAGGACACTTTTTTAAACTACTTTTATAAATGATTTTATTCTGTTGAGGAATTTTAAAGTTTAAATTTAAATTGTAGCTTTGATCTTATTTTAATTGAAGCTTTGGTTTTTTCTTCCAAGTTTATTCTTTTATCATTACATCAACTGTATAAGGAATTTATACAACATATTTAACATTGTCAGCTTTTAGGATTTTATCTCTACAATTTTATTATTTTTTAAAATCAACTATATTCAACTGTTTTTGACTAGTCTGATAAAATGTTGTATATTATGTGTGTAATATTTTTAATGACGAATAAATTCTATTCTATTCCATTCTAATAAATTTTCAATTATTAGGACCGGCACCCTTGCAGAACGGTTTCGGGCTTATTGGCCTTTGGTCAGTTACTGAAAGACTCACTTGCAGCGACTAGTGTTTACATTTATGCATTGTACTCTCGCGGTTTTATTGTTTTACAACCGTCATTTTTTTTGGTCAATGAGTGTTCCTGTAATAATAAATTCCTGAGAGATTTGAAATCAATTTGGTTTGTTTTTTTTGGTGGAGTAGGACGTTACCTGAATTCCACCAAATCACTTGCTAACATCTCTTGAGAAACAAACATCATCTAAAAGGAAAATTTATGACTGTTTGCGATGATTTGAGGCGGCTTCCATATCCAGAATAGAGGAGTTCAATCAATATATACTTCGAGTAAATAGAGGTTTGTTCATACTATTTCAACTAGTTTTGAAAAAAAAATATAAAAAACATTGTGTTTTGAGCCACTAAACACAAATCTGAAAAATTGTGTAGAGATCAATTACCCTAACACCAAACTGATACTATTTGCACTCAAAGCGCGTTTCGCTAACAAGGTTAGCATCTTTAGGAGAAAAAAACTGATACAGAATCCTCTCTCCCTTAGTTCCGAAGCTATGAACCATCAAAGTTTTGATAAAAGGCATATCCCGCCTCATCTTCTGCACTAAAAAACGATCGGAAACCTCGTTGAAAAACTATAAAAAGCGATAAAGGAGGTGGAATGATGTGTACCTGGCACTAGACGAATAAATCCATGAACTTTTATGGGAACTAGGTGATGTAGTACAAACAATTCTATACCGACAATAACTGCCCTCTCTATAAAGTATAGACAATGCCTTTGATAGCTTACTGCTGAACCATCTAAAGAATAAATGGATGGCAAACAGTTTTACCTGCACGGCATTTCTCTGTACAGGAATCAGGGACCTGAAAGCAAGTACAAGTTGTTCCGGGGTCATTTTCTTCTCAGCAGGCGCCTTCTCGAAGGACGGTTTCTCCAGAATGTGAATGGTAGTTCCAGATGTGATTCCGTAAGACGACAAAGTGTGTTCATCTTCCAAAATTAAGCCGCAAAATGTGAGATCTACAAAAGAAAGTTCGCGTTGAATATTACCTGCATATGGGGTTCATTGAAATAGTACCAATATCCTCTAATGAATTGCTTAAATATTTCTGGGCTTCACTCCTCAGTTGTTTCACTTTGCTTTGCAAGTCAACATTTTCGATGTTAATCTTTTGCAGCTGGTTTTTATTCCAAACACCCAAAATCACTTTATCTGCCATGACTTTTCAATTCTTTGTTATTGTTTGTTTTTCTTAATTCAAAAATGAAGTGGAATTCTGAAGGATGACAGTTGACACACGAAAATAGGTTACATTTTGGTCTTCATCAACGTGAAGTTGGCTGCGAAAGATAGCTGCTGATTTATCGGATCATTCTCGAATGATCAGCGGCGTAGCAATCCGAACAGTATAACATTTATATCCAATTAGTTGAAAAATTACTTCTGTTATTGTTATAACTATTCCGGAAACATAGTTATTATATTCACTAAATGAAACATGGAATCTAAAAATGATGGTCAGTGCTTGGTTATCTGAATGGTCAAGGAAAGGACACATTTAGTTTTTTATGTATTTCGCTGTAAATCTAGCTATATTTTCTCTCTGCAAAACTTTGTGAAAGTAATGAAAAAAATCAATTTTCTGCTAGAAATGTTGGCAACGGGTGTTCCTGGCCTATTTTCAGCCCTCAGATAGATTATGCAAGCGAGTTTTTCATCATTAACGGATTCTACATGTTTCATTCATTAAATTTGAGTATATTCATTCTATACAAAACTTTGTACAAAAAGTGAAAAAAAAACTTTTTAATGCTGAATATCACCTATCATCCTACTAACACCAAATTGATATTACTTATACTAGAAAAGCGTTTCGCTAACAAAATTAGGTGAGGAGAAGAAAATTGATGATAAATATAAGGACTCCTCTTAGAAACAGTGTATCAAATCTATCCTAACACAAACTCAGCTACTCTTCCAGTTGCACACTGCTAGTGTAGACCATGATGAAAGAAAAAATACCTACTAGGAATAAATATCAACACAATGAACACATATAATAGGTGTTTCTTATGTAACTATACATCACAGAGATTGCTGGGCCTCATTTGTTCTTTGCCAAGATGGATAAGCTGTGAATATCTTACAATCGAAGGTATTGCAGGCAAGCACTACTAGCAGATGTTTTTGTCGGCCCGACCCGAACTTCGTCTATCAATTATTCTAAGTTCCCAACATATTAAACTAAAAAGCGGTCCAAATGGGATAGGCTCTTTATATTATTTTTGCTAGTTCTAGGCTTTACAATGCATCGAGCATCAAATATCCTGCACATCCTTGATTAATCTCAGATTGTTTTCACTGATTCTATGATCACCGTCCAGAGCATATGCTGGTCGACGCAGGACTTTCACACCATTCCATATCTTGTTTGTACATATTGTTCCAGAGCGGGTTTTCGACTCTGTCCAATGCACTTATTATTGTCGAAATCTTGACTACTGATTTCATACACCACCAACTTTCATGAGTTTTATATGTAACCTTTCTTTTTGACCTTTTCGAAAATCAAATGTTTCAAGCCGGTTGTGTAATGAAGTTCGTATATTGGATACTGCTATAGATTTTTTATAACTCTCGTCCTTTCAAAAAGTCGGAGATTTACGAAGCGCTTCGTTTCTGGAGGAAATTGGCGACAAGAATTGCAATGTGTGTTGTGTACGATGGAGATTACTGGATTAATTGGGTTGGGCCACACGCATATGGCCTTCTCTATCCCCAGACTTGGACCCCCTGGATTATTATTATGGGTATATCTGTGAAGTCATTGGTGTACGCTAATCCAGTGAAGAATTTTAACGACTTGCGAAATAGGATGATTGCTGGGAGCTACATTAATTATAAATTACCCTAGTGTGTTTGAGTATGGTAGTTGATGACCAGAAGATTGAATGCTTGTAGCCAAGCTAGAGGAAGTCATTTTGAAAATTGGATTGAGCAACATATGTACATGTGATAATCAAATATTACTCTCGCAAATTTTGTTCACCTTGTACTTTCGAAATAAAGGGGTTTTCCAGCAATCATCATATAGGCTGAAATATTCTTAGAATAGGCCAAGGTATAACCCCTTGCGGCATGTTCACCAAACATATTGCAGAGGATGGACTTTGTTTTGATAGGGTATACACTAACATTCATTAGGGTCCCTTTATTCTCGATTAGTAACCGTTCACATCAGAACCTATCCTAATGTCCAGTCATGGCTACTATAATGTTGGCGCCTTCCGACAAGTGACATTATAATGGGTTAGATAAGGTTCAGATGCGAAATGTCAAGTATAGTGACCCAGTGGCTTTTAGAATGTGATTCGAAAATGTATCGGCTATAAAAGCTCAATTATTCGTTATCATGCAAATAAAAATTTTTCTATTTTTGCCATACTTTCGTATCGTTGGTTCTATTACTATTGTTTATGGAGAAATACAGAAGTTTTATCAACCATATGGATATACCATTTGAAGAGATGGAAACTTCCGATAGATGGAAGTAGGTTGTAGCTTCAGGTGCAGGTTTTCAATTTAGGGCCAGATTTTCAATGTTCTGTTAACGAACTTGACTGTCAGGTAAATCTTCAAAAGCCAATCGATTGTCTCGGACAAGCACCTCGATTGGCTGTTGATGACTTAGCTGATAGTCAAGTTTTAACTTAGCTGTTTTGCTGGAGCAAAACTCTGTAACCACAAAATCAAAGCGAAGCGATTCGTTTTGACTATGACCGATTTTTATGTAGAGAGAGAGGATTATTGTGATTTATTTTCATATTTTGGCGAAAGTGCCCGAGTCCGAAGGACGAGGGCTCTTTTACAAAATATGAAAATAACCGAATGCAATTTGTATAAGATATCACGCTTGAATGCAAAATTATCTGGTCATTTTTATGAACGAATGTTCATTGGAGTATTTCACGAGTAAAGGAATTCTCAAGGAAGTGTTATTTTTTGTTCATTTATACTTTCCTCTATAGATTGTATGGAGTATACTCACCTAAACGCGAAATGTTTTTCTATGTTTGAAGTCTATATCTGACATTTATTTGTATTGTTTACTGACGTCTAGCGATACGGTTTCAAATGTGTTGTTATGGTGACTTTATACAATGCAATTACTGCTGTAAGTTTTCGATACAATGCAATTACCGCTGTAAGTTTTCGATAATTGCATTGCTCTTATGGGACATTTTATATATGAGGGAAATATTCTCCAAAATGTCCTATGGTTATCAACTGTAACGAAAGTACTTTCGGAATCACTACGATTGTGACAGCGATTTCATGCCTCCAGAAAGCGATAGTGCCTATCTCTTTCTACCTTATGGAAATTACATGAAATGTGAATATTTTTCCAATTTTACGGTTCACCCCATTCTAATTCTTTCTGATACCCACAGACGTTCGTTCGGTTGTGATTTTTTCAAATAACGTACACGAGAATTAGTTTTTTGATAATTTTGTGATCAAAATCGTATGGAACTTTGGATGGTATAAAACTTTTAGAAATACTGCCGTATTTCTGAAGCTTTGATGAGATATAAAAAAAATGTACTCCAACAAAAAAAAAACTCATTCAAGAGACCGACTTTGTTTCCCTCTCTTGCTTTACGAGTTTACACAGTCTTATAACGAGCGATTCACTATCGCTTTAATTGAGAGCTTAAAGTCTCGCTTCTGGCTGTTTATCGAGCTCTGAGCGCTCATTTAGCTCCGAAGACTAGTATTTCAAATGTATGTGGAGCGAAATGAGTTGAATAAACGAACCCAGCTCGAAAAACCGGTCCTCAAGAAATTGCTTATTTCTCCATACATACACACTCGCTACATAAATAAACTTTAAAGATGATTGTGGTACCAGTGGCAATCCAAACCAAGCATGTTTTTCGTGTGGTTCGCCATCAGAGGAAAAGTGACGCCATCAGAGGAAAAGTGACTTTGTTTGAAAACAACAGGCAGTAGAGTTCATGCACTTATGTGGCATGAACTATTCACAAGACTATAAATAATACCACATGCATTGAAGACTACTTTACGTGTGACCGAACTTATAAACTCCTCTAATATAATTCAGAAACATTTCAATACTCGAGATTAGTTTTGGTTGATTTACAGACCCTTCAAATCCAGAGTTCAAATCACAGAAGAAATAAAATTAATTGGATATTACCATATATGAGCAAAAGAAATATGATGGTACTCTTTAAAAGGCCACAGTCAGCGTCTAAAAATATTTAACTCGGTGTGCCTCACGGCTCGGTCCTGGGCCCTCCTACTCTTCCTATGTATATGTAAATGACTCACCGCAACATATAGTCGACGGGCATATTACTGTGTTCGCTGATGACACCACTATAACTTTATTGGGAAAAAATGTTGAGCAACTTATATCTGCATATCGGAAAGGCAACTTATCTGCATATCAGAAAGTATTGTCGACCAGTTCAGTGCATGGTGTCAAAGAAATAAACTTATTTTGAATACGTTCAAGTCAGTAACGATGGAATTCCGCATTAGTACTCATAAGTCAAATTATCCTGTTATCAATGAGATTGAAAATGCTATGGGAGTGAAATTTCTGATCTGAACTGGGATAAACAAGTAGATCATTCATGCTCAAAGATCAATAACGCATACTATGTCATAAAGCAGTTGAAATCAACATTGAATGAATCAGCATTACTCAGCATTTATTATGCGATGGTATATATTCTTATTAATTTTAATGTTATGACGTGGGGTGGAGCGAAGGACTTTATGAGAGTTTTATTGCCTAGAAAAGAATAGTGAGGCTTATATTCAATATGATTTACAGGGACAGTTGCCGTTTATAGAGAAAAAAAATCTTAACACCACCTTCCATATATATTTCGAAATGTATAACGTTTGCTAGGCAAAACTCAAATCTCTTCACGTATGTGTCAGAAAATAAATTAATCTCCGATTATCAATCTGGTTTCAGGGAAAAGCATAGTTGTGAAAGTGCAATTCAGTGTAGCATAAATGACTGGAAGTCGGCTTCAGATAATGGTGAAGTAACAGCTATCGTTTTTATCGACTTGAAACGAGCTTTCGAGACCGTTGATAGGAATAGATTGCTAAGTTAAAATTTATGGGATTCGGAGGGATGGTATTTGACTGGATTGAGGATTATTTGTTTGATAGAAGACAAAAGGTTAAATATGAAGGATATGTATCAGACGAACAAGTGATTGATATAGGGATTCCACAGGGCAGTATTTTGGGTCCACTCCGGTTTATTTTGTATATCAATGATATATCTTTGATCATGGAGGTGCTAAATTTCATTTGTTTGCGGACGATACTATAATATACCTAGCAGATAAGTCAATTGTAAATCTTGCAGATAATATTAATTAATTATTAAAACAAAGGGAATGATTATGGGAAAAAGGGCATATAAAGAGCTGTATTATAGTAATCGTCTGCAAATTGAATTGAATGATGAAGTCATTGACTTCGGTTGATGAAATAAAGTACTTGGGGGTTATGATTGACAGTGATCTGAAATTTCATGTCTTTGTTGATTATATATGCAAAAAAATTGGTAAAAAAAAGGGGGTTATTTGACACCAATAACACGTAAATTAGTGTATAATACTATAATACTGCCATACTTTAATTACTGCAGTACTATTTTGTACATAAGCCAAGGGGATATAAATACGTTGCAGAAATTACAAAATAGAGCAATGAAATTGATAATGGGTTGTGATAGGTATACAAGTACTAATTTCATGCTAGCCAGTTTAAATTGGATGAATGTTAAAGATTTTTTAGAGTTCAATGCATTGGTTTTCATTCATAAAATCAGAAAAGGCCTGACACCAAAATATTCTGCAAACATTTGAAGAGTTGCATGGATATAATACAAGGGGAAGAGATAATTTTGTACTGCAAAGAGTTAGATCAGCCGCAGGTCAGAACTTTATATTTTTCAAAGGGATAAGTAAATATAATGGACTGGATCAGAATATTAAAGACACGGAAAGCATAATTTCCTTCAAGCGTTTATTGAAAACAACATATTTATAATATTGTTAGGTTGGATGGTGGTGACAATGTTTCAAAATGTAATGTAAAATTCTATGTACAAATTAGCTATGGGGCTAAATGAAGGTGTTTGAAAGGTGTTTTTTGAAAACGCCACCGTACATTATAATACCAGGAATGGAAGTTATTGTGAATTCCTCAACATATCGCATGACAGTTTAAGAAATCTCAACAGTACAACGCTATTTCATGCTTCAACAAGTTACCAGATGAATTTTAAAGGGTCTCAAATGATTTGAAATTCCACAACGATGTTAAAAACATAATGCAAAAATGCCATTATAGTTATTAGGACTTCTTGAATGACAATATCTAAATCAACTCCAACACATTTTAATGCCTTGTTATTATCTTTAATCAAAATCGAATTGAATCACACATATTGCTCGTTTATTTTAGTGTGTTTTATTATTGTGAGGAATGATAAGTAATGTAACACTATAAATGTTCACATATTCGTGTTTTATAGATGTTTTCGAACTCTTTTTAATTTTTGTGAGTATTAACCATATATTCAATTTCTTCTCTTGTTTTCTTTACAATGTTCTCTGAATGCTTTTTTGACTTATTGTCCACTTTTGTTTTTATTATATATTTACCCTGACTTACCACATATACCAAGTATACCACAATTGGTTGATAAATATTATTATCATTACAGGAACAAGTTTGGATAGATTACTCAGGTGACCTAAAGAAGTAATACCGACAGTTTGATATTTATGGAACGTATGAATATGGAGAAATCAAAGAAAACCAACATAATAATAAAAAATGTATTTATCACCCTTTTATACAGTCTATAATAGAAATGTTCATATTATTGATCGGGAGTAGTTCATTCTGAAAACGAAATGACAAACCCCCCGCCTGCATATTACATATCTACAAAGGAGGTATTCAAAACTCAGTATCATCATTCCGCTAAGAGAATGCTTTACTTCGAGCAAGCAATGACTCCTCATCACTATCTTAACCAATTGATAAAAAAATAAAAATGGCTTATGGTCAGAGGTATCACTATTGATAGTTTTCTATAGCACTTTTAGTGTAAACGAATATATAAATCTACGAATTAAATCACAAATGATACATGGGGAAACAAGATAATCGAATAAATTGATGAATATCGACTTCTAGAGTTTTATTTTGAATTACAGTACATCGTTTAAAATTATCTATGAAGAAAATAGATTACAGGTGTGATAACAGACGAACAGGTACATTTTAATTGTTTCACCACTTAACAACACACTGCTCAAATCTATTTCAGAAAAGGTGAGACAAATTGCAGGTTACATTATAAATAAAAATTTCCGAAATTACACACCAAAAATGAGTGGCAAAAAATTTGTTGTTTTATCTCTTTTTACATTGATTCATCACTATAGATATCTCTGGAAATGTAGAAAGTGTGTATAAGACCTGGCAGGTGGAACGATTCTAGTTGTATTAACTTTTCATTATTCTGATACACTTTCTGAAACTATCAACAAATATTGGATTTCAAATAGTGACCGAATGAGTTGAAGTATTTGAAAATGTATTGCATTTCCAACGTTTTAACGTTCAATTTTTCAAAAATTATTCAATCGTAACTTTTTTTAAAGTTGAAACAGTAACCCTGTTTGTCTGCTTATCTCATTTCACCTGTCACAGATGAAAAATCTTTATGACCGCATTCCCAAGGAAAGCTCCTTCCTGAATCAGATCGTATCCTTAAGCTGAACTTCAAAGCTCTACAGTTTTTCTCAGAAGTGTCGGTTCTGGAAATGTGTATCTACAATTATTGTTTTAGGGCTTAGTTGAATTCATCTAGAGGAGTGTTCATAACTAATTTTCCTCCTTCTGTATATTCGATGGATTGCCTCAACCAATGGAAACGAAACTACGTTTCTATCAGAGCAATAGATGAATCCATCTGATATCGGCGATAAAATTAAAACTGCACATACTAAATCAATCTCCCTAAATATACATTTTCGCAACAAATATATTTCATCGGGGATTCACATTGTAGCTTCGATATTGTTTTACACTTGACTTCGGAACTGTGGTGGTCTCGGTCCATTGCAAACGAAATATTCCCACGGTCACATTCTAATACCCAGTTGTATAAACCAGGTTAATGTCCAGTTCATATGAACTCGATTCAGTTGTCAACAATAAACCATTCAAATCGTTTGTTGCGTGACAACTGTTCTCGGTTCCCCGGAGTTTATAAAAATTGTACTGTGGTGACTGGACATTCCAATGGACGAATACGAACATGGTATCTCAACACAAAGTGTCAAGAATAGACTCCTTTGGGTAAAAACCTATACGGTATTGATGTGTCGTAGTTCAACAAATCTACTCTATATCGCTTCAAGTCATTCTATACATGGCTCGAGAATTTTGCTGCGGGATAATGAGAATGAACGCTTTTGTTGTAAACGATCAAGAATATACAATTACGTCTTTTTGGTCTGATGAACCCAACAGCTGACGCCACCTTCCATAAGCAAGAAAAAGAATAGGCCTCGCCACGTACCACGACCCGACTTTTTTCACAGTTATACCGAGCAAACATGGCGGTATCAATTAAAAACACCCCTCTAGAGATGAATTCAGCCAAATCGGCAACTTCGTCAGCGACTAGACGCGAAGTCGAATATACATATAAGACAAAAAAACCTAGCTCCATATACACATTTATATATATATATTTCTTAGCATTAATGACTCGACGGTGAACGTACGGCGCGAGCGCCCGAAAACGTTGCGACATCGCACGCGTGCGCGTATTCCTTACCTCTCGCCTGCGACAATCTCGGTGATTACATCGGCCCTTCGATGATGCTCACCTTCATGAAGTAGTAGTAGACGCTGCGCACGAGCATGATGAGAGCGACGAGAAAGGCGCCGACGTATGCGACGTAGACGCCGTTGTGGGTGCGAGCGTAGGAGAATGTACCGGCAGTCACGCCGATGCCGATGCACAGAAAAACGAACGAGAGGATGAGGAAAATGTTGCCTCTGCTCCGGGCGTAGTCTGGCCCGACGGAGGACACCTTACGGCAATGGGGGCAGCGTGCAAGAGCGTTGTTCAAAGTGTTGAACTGAAAAAAAAGGGCGTGCTGATTGAAATGAAAAACTAAAGAATATAAGAAAAATCTGGTGTTCTGCTTGAAAACTTTCCCTGAAAAATGGATGTTGGGCAGGTATCTAGGCTCGCAATAAAAGAATGGAAAGATGTACTCTTCACAACGAAACTGCTTAGGATATTGTAAGAGCAACGAAAATGAAAATAGCGACAGTGACATAATCAAAGTCGATTGTAGTTGGTTTATGCTCAAAAAATATTTTCATGTGCCTTTATGGCCTTATGAAATTTATACCTGCCCACCATACTCAATTTCCTACTGTCACGTCAATATTTTCTCTTCATTTAATTTTTCGTAACTTTCTCTCTGCTGATTTTGACAAAACATGGTTGAATACTTTATGAATCTCCAGAAAATCATTTTTTTTCTACAAATTTCTAATATTAACTCACTCGGAAATTTCACTTTTTCGTGTAAGGTTTAAGACAATATATTTCAAACGTCGAGACAAAAAACAGTATCAAAAAATGAAAGAAAGAGTTTGAAGTGACAGCTGAGACTGGAAATTGAAAATTATCTAATGTTTTCTAGCACATAACAACTAAAGTATGGCTCATTTACAGTCACTTTTCGAGCAAAGAACAATTGCAACAAAATTTTAAATACATCTATTATTATAAAAAAATCTCAAAGAGGGACAAATTCTCAACCAATAGAGTATAATACGTAAAAGCGAACTCACCAAGAACGTGTCATGGCAATGTCCGCAAGTGACCCTACACATACCGGGCATTGTAGGCACCGGGGGTGTTACCGGACTCGGAGCGAGATTTATGATCCTCTTGCAGTTGGGACGAGGGCACGCTATCCTCTGCGAAGAACTCTTGCATATCAGCAAACAGTTGCAGGGGCATCGTACATACTTCTTGCCAGGTGGGGCGTTCCTTATAGGCTGTAAAATAATCGAGATGAGTTCCCCAAGGTTCCGTTTTCTGGGCCGGCTCCAGTACCGATATATATTCTTTTACCCAAATCGCTAGGATATTTCTACATTCCTGACAAAATTTCTTGAAGGAAAATTCAATATTTCCCTACGGTAAGGAATCGCAGTTTGTACAACAAGAGTGGATATGGTGGCCATATCGAAACCCGTTCTTTTATACCACATCGGAACAGGAAATAGTTCTCCAGATCTTTCTTGTTCCAGAATCGATGTACGAGAAAGCTCTTGCTTTCAGTCGTCTCCAGCATTGTTGAACTCACAAATTCTCCTGCCGAGTCGTAGAGGAGCGTTAGGGGGGGATTTATTCCGATTTCGTAACAATATTTTTGATAAATATCATACAGCTTCTATAATGTCCAATAAAATGCTTGAGATGCTATAAACTTACCAAGATTTTTGATGATTCTTTCAAAATGTGCATTATACAACAGCAAAAAATAATAATTTTAGATCTGATAGCTTTTGTCAAATTGTTCATCTGGAATACAATTATTGTGTGATAAAAATTCTGCTATTTCTAATCTGAATACATTTTTCAGTATTCTGCCAATTATATATTGAAATTTGTATATGGGTCAAAAATCATTCACATTATCTAGCTCTTATCTATAACGCCATTAGGAAGCCATTAAATTTTTCAAAACACGCAATTAGCATAATTATGATTAACTGTTTATATCTTGCAGTACTACATAAATTTCGTTTAAAACTGATGAATAGGAAATTGTGAAAGAGAGAGAGAAGAGAGAACAAAAGAGCAAATGTGACATTATGTCCATGATCAAAGTTCCGGGTACCTTCTGTTAAATTCAAATTCATTAAATGATAAAAAAAAATATTGGACTCGCTCTAAACGCGTTTAAATGCGTTTTGCTAACAAATATGGAATTTTCAGAAGATATTAACTAAATTTGATATAATAATATTTGGGTACTAACTAATCTAAGGGAATATATATGTTATTTCGATTATATTTGAATAGTACTCAAATCTACATCATTATTATCATTCACAATAAAACTAATTTTTTCACCTTATACGAATTTGTAAGCATTAGTAATGCAACGCATATTCGCATGCCCGAATATTCGCAACTGCATTTGAAAATTTTGAGCAAATGTTTTGAGAATATGAAAATTTTAAGGAAAAAAACAATTCAAAGGTAATATTATTTTAATAAGATTGAAATCCATTCATTTACTTTTCTGATATTAGAAAAAGTAACTTGACCTTATAACAACATTATCAGCATTCACGTTATCATTTGGTATCATTTGCTAATATGAAGAAGTTATGAAAAATAGGTACTAAATCAAAATGTAATGAATTGTATTGTCATCAGAACTGCAGGTGTGTACCAAATATTATATCAGATAAATCTGTTAACAGAAAGGGGGTCAAACTTTGGTTATTGAATTTGGTCCAGAATAATAAACAAACAAACAAACAGGTCAAGCTAAATGAAACCGTTCGGTAAAGACTGAATGGAATCGATTGTCAGTATCCATGCTGCTCACTGCTACTACTACTACACTGGGCTATTTCAGAACTTCAGAATTCGGTTGTGTCTTAAACTAGTGTCAGGGATTCGAAGTTTTTTTCACGGAGACGGCTAGTGGGTTTAGTAGATATTCTAAGGGCAAGCAACGTTCCGCGCGGCCATGATCTCGACGGCAGACCAGGCTTCAATAGACTTTCATCCCAGAAATCACGTGTTTGAAGGTAAGACCTCGTTGATACTTAGCTCGCACAAGCTTCGACTTTCTGAAGATTAACATTCATCGGGGAACACAGCTGGTTAACGGGCCCATCTAATTTGAATCCTGTACTTTACATGTAGGCTTTTTGGTCTAGTGAAGATTTTTATCATCTTTTGCACTAGATGTGCGTATAATGCTTCTTGGAAGGAGTTTCTGGTCGACATGAACTAATGTATTTTTTGTCCCTATTACTGATCTGTGAATTTTCCGTTTTCCTATATATTCATGAGGATAATTTAGTACCTAGTATTTCTCAATGTACACACAACCGCCATTTCCCCATAATTTATATTGAAATTGAGCTAGTGATGTTTGAAAATTTCTTACATGCCATAGATTAATAGGATGACGATAGCATTTTTAGAACTTGGAGGTTATATCGTGCTGTGTAACTGACGGAATTGGCGGATATTTTTTGAAAATCCACAATAATAACTTAATCAAAATATCATGGTACCATCATAACACTCGTGTATAAGCTATTGTATAGTGGAACAGTTGGAGCGGTTTTGTAAATATAACTGTCAATTGAAAATCACAAAAAGTATTTTTGTATTACCCGATATTACAAGAGTACAGAGCACTTACTGAAAAATAAGTAATGAAAAATGATTTCCTGGTTGAGTCTCTTCTCAATTTGCTTGTCTGAACAAGAATAAGTGTTACAGCTCATCCAATCCATTCTGACACAAACTCAGCTACTTTTCCAGTTACACACTGGTAGTGCCGACCACGACGAAATGAAAAACACCTATTAGGAATAAACTTCAACGCAGTGAACACATATAATAGGTGTATTTTTATCTTACTGTACTTCAGAGATTGCTAGGCATATACGTCATTAGTTCTGTGCCAAGATGGATTGGATAAGCTGTACATAGGAATATTATTACACTGTATAACTTCCAGCAAATAGTACTTTAGTTTCTTTCGGAACTACGAGTCTCATTTCTATACCAATCAGTAGTTTACTATCAGGAAACAGGTAAATATATTGGGGAGGCATAATATTATTTTAGTTCATTAGAGGATTTTTATCACCAAAATGAGAAAAGTGGGATGTTGTTGTATGTCCTTTGTTTATTGTTACCATTCGTGCACAAGCCAACCTTCAGATAGCATTTACATTCTCGACTAGTTTCTGTTTGGGTAAAAAAAATACACAATATAAGTCCATGTCCATTTTTACCGTTTTCAAAAACCTTACTACAAACCTAACAAATACTGACTCACACTTCTACCTCCAAATCTTCTGATATTAAAATAAAACTTCATGTGATTCGATTTTTGTCTGATTCAGGACTAAAGGGGGGCAGGGAGGCAAAAAAGGGGCGGGGGGCGGGCGAGACGGTAGCCGCGCTGGGGAAGGAAAGAGGATTGGGCTAAGGGAGAAAAAAGAGAAAAAAAAAAAAAAAAAACTCAACCCCACCACTCATAGGGGGGAAGCTTACATTTTTAACAAAAAAGAATAAAAAAAAAAACCAAAAACGACGGGGAAAACGACGGCTCGACCGCCGCGGCCAGACCGCCCCCCCCAGCAGGCGAGGCACCCCTCGCATGCGAGGCGAGGCGACCGACGCGCGTGTAGAACCAAGCCAAAGGAGGACGGAGATCAGCCCCGCGACCGCGGGAGGAGGGGGGGGAAGGAGGGGGGGGACGCGTCCGCGGGAGAAGGGAACAAGCCAAAATACATTTTCGCTGCGATGAGTTGAAGAACATGAAATGGGATAGCAAGATTTCGAATTTTCCACCAATCTTCCCCACTTGAGTTGGGGCATGCGTTCCAGAAATTTCACTTTCAACAATATTTTCATCAATTGCGAAAAAAAATACAATTTCGTGCATCGATTTCGAATGTAATTTATATAGAAAATGACTGGTGAAGTCAATAATTTGAACCGTAGAAAATGTACTTCAAACAGCAAAAATCTGCTTGGAAGTCGCCATTTTTATTCTCACAGGAAATGCATAAGAAAATAAATACACGTATTTCTTTCCCAACCTAACCATTTGATCTCTTTATGAATGGATCGTTATTCAACTGGTGTCGAGTTGCGAGTAACAACTTACCGTCGCTTCATTGCACTGGGCGCATTTGACGACGTGCTGATCACGTTTCCCTGATATATCAATCATCGCTTGACATACGCGACACGTGACCATTGGCACGCCTCCGCCGCCTTCTGACGGTTGATAAAATGGCGGAGGAAGTTCATCTGGACCGATGGGCGACACTGTAGCTTGTTGTCCTGCGAAACGTAACAAAATATTTTCAAGGGCTGTCCTACCTATTAAAAACTATCACCAGGAACATAATAAAAAAATGCTAGGGTTCAAATGTCACAGGGTTCCACGCTAGACCCCCCCCCCGAGTTACCTCCACACGTTGCAAAAATTAACAATTTAATTTTTGAAATTTTTTAATAATATTAAAAATTTTCTAAAACTGTTTTTGAAATAGAAATGACTCATAAGATCAATTCAAGCCCCCAAAAACCAATCAAACAATTCGTTATGCACGATTAATTTATAATTGAATAATTGTCCACATTAATTAGTCGTTTCAGTGACAATTCGTTTACAGCTGGAAACAATTTAGATTCCACTGTTAGCGAAATGAAATACTAATGAATAGATCATTTATCAATAAAATATTTTAGGTTGGTTATGATAGGTCATAATTATGGGTCAAAAATAAACTGAAACATTTTTATACATACAAAAAAAAGTCCATAGTACGAGATACGGCTGCGAGATTATGAACTTCACCATTAATAACTTGCATACGAGTTGTAATTGCTATTTTTTATTGATTAGGAGGAGAGGAAAGCCAAAAAATCATTCCTCAAACTGAATACACGTTTAGCAGGTTGCCTTCAAAATTTATGGTGGATTCATGCAGCAATCGTAACTCGGAAGTCGGTAATCGGAACTCGGAAATCGTAAGTCTTAATTCGTAACAAAATTTACAGCATTCATGCAGCAATCTTAAGAACTGTCCAATCGTAAGACATGCTTTCCTAATTGGACGAGTTGACGCAGTCACTCTGACGTCTGACGAGATCATATTTTTGAACAACCAATCCCGATACACGACATTCGACAATACAATCCGTACTGGATAACGCATGCGCAGTTCCAAAATTCGTAACTCGTAAGAGTTGAAACTTGGTCAACTTTCCTTATGAATTCCGACTTACGATAGCTACATGAACGATCTTATCAGAAGTCACTGACTGAACTTCTTCCGACTTATTTCTTACGACTTGCGAATTCCGACTTCCGAGCTACGACTGCTGCATGAATCCACCATTAGTCGCACGTTTGTCTAACTGAAATTTAATTATTTAATTTCTAGAAAAGAATTTGAGCCACTTGTAATCGAAATGAATTGCATTCCCTTTCATAACAATCGATTTATGGAGCTTGAAGAGTTTTGGTTGTCATGGCACATTTGGCTGCAATCTCTTCAACAGTTATATCAAATTGAGGATAAATTTTTCAAGCATGATAGAATCCCTCTGTCAATGTATACGAGGCCGCAAATAAGGGTCACTAATAGTTGAGTAAAGTGAGAGTTAGCACATTAAGGTATTCGTCAGATAAAGACGGTTATAGCCAGCTGTGTGAATTTTTGGCGCTCTTGCGCATGTGCCGGTAGCAACCGTTCTCTACCAACGACACTACCAGTAGGAGGACTTGATAGTATCAATTTTCTTCTCCTGAAGATGCTAATCTTGTTAGCGAAACGAGCGTCGAGTGCAAATAATATCAGTATGGTGTTAGGGTAATTAATCTCTACAAAAGCTTCGACTTTTACACCAAAGATTCCAATCTCATCGTTTAGTAGGAGGAATAATTCAATGCTACTTCAAAAGACAAATATAGAAACTGTATATTTAATTATTCATAAATCAGGAAATTCTAATAACCTAAATAAGTTATTAAATGAATGGATTTTTGAATAGTTACCAATCAATTAGGCCAACAGTAGTAAGAACAACTTGATGCTGCTCCAAAATAAAAATAATTAATTGATGAATGTAAGTTGATATAACACCAATTTGATGAAGGTATTGAATTGTTTTTGCTTTATCTGAAATAACAGAACAAAACAAACATTAATATTGTGACGATATTTCCTTGGGTTCGTTTATCAAAACTACAAACAACACGTCACTACTCTTATTACAGCTCTTTATCACAATAAAAAACAATCACTCAAACTGCTCCGCTAACTATCCAATGCTCTGTACTAAAACTCTCTACACTTCGACTTCTGCACTAAGCAATACCAAAGCTCTCTCTACTAGAAACTGTAAAACTTTTTATGCTGTCGCGATTAAGTGTTTCCCCATGGAGAATCTTCCGGAGAGGTCGCGATGATGTCTGTGTATCGAATTCTCTACGCGAATCTGGATTTCTTGAAAAATGACGTACTCTCTTCGACCCCTCATATTATTTTGCGCTTACGAGCGACAGGGCCGGCGCTAGGAGAATTAGTAACAATATTTATATAGATAACGACGTTATCTTTAGATGAGAATACCTCAAAAATGAATATCCAAAAAAATAGAAAACTGAGCAACTTCGCAATGCCATAATGAAAGGATACGAGGCGAGTTGTCCTGAAAGACACATGGCCGTTAACAGAGATGTACCCTGGCGGAATAAGGAACTGGCTAATCTGAAGAAAAACTACAAAACGGCTCTCACAGATCATAACAAAGAACTCAGGAGATCCAAAAGGAGACCTTGAAGACATATGTGTGTAGGGATCTTTGGATTAGCCCTAGCACAGCACCTCCAGGAAATATTATAAAGTCAACATTCCAACAGACAGAAGGAAACGCTATATGAGCTTTTGAAGACACTTTCCTAGCTCTTATATAGTTACTGAAAAAGAGTTACAAACAGCTCAGCTGGAAGGAACCTTCAGAGGCCCCAACAGAATTGCCGGAAGAACCTTCACAACTCACAGAGTGAATACTTTCAAATCGTCTGGAAAGGATGGTATTTTTCCTGTCCTATTTCAACATGGATTCAGTATCATAGAACCTGTAATAGAAAGGCTATTCAAAACCAACTCGCCTCTTTTCTCCTGAAAACAATGGAAGAAATTATTGATTTATATGTCAAAATGACTATCTGATAGACACTACACCGATTCACAAAAAGCAATTTGCTTATCAAACAGGTAAATCCACGATCACTACTAGATACCTGGGAGTTATGATCGACCAAAAATTAAAAAACATTCTACCCAAAACGATAGCCTCGACGATAGCAAGCTGGAAATGAGTGAAAGTATTTGGAAAGACATGGGATTCGAAACCCACCTTGATCTTGTGGTCATATCAAAGGATCATCAAACCTATGGTTACATATGCGTCATTAGTGTGGTGGAACACCCTTCTGCCAAGTCAAATTGCAGGATGTGCAAAGACTCGCCTGTCTGAAAATCACAGGAGCTATCCAAACGTGTCCCACAGCAGGTCTGGAGGTGATGCTGAATCTTCCGCCTTTACCATTATATGTGATGAAGAAGGCAGCAGTAGATGCCTTTGGAATTCTCCAGGTAGGCAACATTACACTCTGGAATCTGTACGGTCACATGAAAGAAGATTCTGGACCTAATTCCATTAGAATCCATGTTCAAGCCACAGATATCATTCCAATCAGGCACGACTTTGTGTAGTATGAAGTGATCATAAATGATTGCCAAAACTCCTCTCTGAGTGAGCCACAGTTGGGTAGGAACAAAAATTTGTATACTACAGTGATGGTTCAAATATGGATAAAGGGGTGGGAGTGACAGGCTCGGTGAACAGGGCCAAAATTCAGACTATCGAAACCACTTGGAATCACCCCCACCATTTATAGGAGAAATGCATATTATGAATACCTGCACTACACAGTGCCTCAAAGGACGAAGAAGCTGAACATCCTTTAGGATCAGATAAAAAAGACCTCAGATTAGTAACTGGAATGCTCACGGGAACAAGAAAATGGGCAAAGCAGTGAAGAGTGCCGATACCGCAGCATTGCCGCCGTCACTGCAGATCATCTGCTTTGCGAATGCCCAGCTCTGTTACCTCCGACATAAAAGAACGAGCCCCCAGGAATCTGATACGCTTCATCAGAAGCCTCAACATCCTTGACCTTGAATATGTAAGGGTCGCAGTACTGAGAGGCTTATTGCTC
Source organism: Zygogramma bicolorata (assembly GCA_032362365.1). NCBI lineage: Eukaryota > Metazoa > Arthropoda > Insecta > Coleoptera > Chrysomelidae > Zygogramma > Zygogramma bicolorata. The sequence goes on along the minus strand of JAVJAQ010000014.1, from coordinate 1,683 downwards.
AACCGACTCCCCAAAATTTACCACAACAAATTACCTCATGATCTTTACCACTGCTTATACCACAGATTCATTCTTTTCATATAATTCATCACAAAATATTCTAATGTCACTGTCAGGCATATAATAAACATTTAATACAAAAAAATTTGGATCTACTATTGAGCCTATATATTTCCGAACTTTATTGATTTTGAAATTGCAACTGAATTATTTACAAAAATTGTAGTGCCACTATGATTCAAACTACCAAAATCAAAATTATTTACCAAATAAAAATTATTCAATTTTAAATATTATATTTCTTAGTCAATGATCTGTTATGGAGCAAATATCTATGCTGTACTGTTCAAAAATTGTTTCCAGGTAAGATTCAGAGACATGATGGGCTTGAGGCAAAGGGGTGTTCAGTCCGAATGAAGAAATCAACGTGTACATTTGATATAAAATATATAAATCCTTCATTTCATTACAGACTAAGTAATGCATAAAAGTAAAATATATGAGATGTTGATGTCATGTTGAGTTGAAAAAATATATGATCAATAAGGCATTCAGAAAGATACAAAATTTCTTGAGACTTTACGTTGGAAGTTGATAAAAACGTCTTGGAATGCTACCTTGTATTTCATAATAGACTACCTGTTTCAAAGAGTTTATAATTTGGAAAGTTGAAAATTTACTTGAAACCAAATAATAATTCCCAAGGTTCAGTATGTATTCAATAATCTTTGATACTACTTGAAATATTGAAAATTGTGGATAGGCCTGGACTGCCCAGGTCCGCGAAAGCGGAGGGCCCCGGCGGAGCCCCCACATAACGTGCAAAAATAAAACAGTTTTTATTTTGTTAGGAGTTTATTTTGTGTTCTTGGTAAGGTTTTGTTTACGTTTTCCGAAAGTAGAACACGTCCAACAACTGTTTTTATCTAGCGGTTTATACGAAAGCTTTAGTGGAGCTACTGTGTTGTGATTTGGACCCAACTGAAGAAGAGGAAAAAATGCTGACATTTACTGCTATGAGAGAAGAAAATAATTCCAGTGGTTGACATGTGCTTTTTCTGTTCTGTTAAAAATAACCCAATCTGGACTGTGTACCAACCCGTATATTGCATAAAAAAATTGTTCTTGCATACCTTGTACCCAAATCACATGTCAAGAAGTTTTTTGTAATCTTAAAATAGAAATAAATCGTCTTTAGGCTAAGACCTCATGCCCAGTTTGCTCTTTATTAATACGGCGAGGAATTTATTTTATAATTTTGACAAATATAAAATAATAGAAGTAGCTAGGGGAGTAAAATGTCTAATCATCTCAGTTAGATCAAGCTCCTATTTCAGTATAACAACATTGTGAACTGTTAAATACATAGTTTTTTTGATGTTAGTATTATTTTTCTAATCCCTAAAACCTGTTTGTTATTATGTTAATTACATAAATAATTTCAACATAATGCATTAATACTTTGGTGTGAATAAAATACTGCACATTATTTTGAACTCCATTGTAATTATTGGCAGTTCTACAGCATATTTTTTGTAGTGTTGTGGTACTCTGAGGAATACTGTGAATTTTTTATTTCAATGAATGATATGGTCAACAAAAGGCGAAAATCATAATATTCATATAAAAACCTAGATGAATTTATTCTTCTTTATGAGTGCTAAATAGCTTGAAAACGCGTTT